>SWJQ01001196.1:0-40128 GCA_007252995.1 Zosterops borbonicus | reverse complement strand
TTTTTTTTTTTTTTTTTTTTTTTTTTTAGTTGGAGGTCTTCACGTTTACTCTATTCTTTTGAACTTCATGGCTTTACCCGAGTTATAACTTGCCACAGGTTCTGCCACATGTACTGGGTATCCCTGCAACGCAGTGTCAAAATAAACAGAGTTAGGCATCCAACTAAACGTCAAGTTTGCATTTCTTGCTTCCAACTCCCAATAGTTGAGCTGATACTTGTCAATCTAAACCAACTCCTGATTTCACAAGGCTTTAATTTTGTTAATATGCTGTATGTGCAGCCTCTTTAAGCATCTTCACTGAGAGATACTGGTCACAACACACCCCCTCCTCCCCACCCTACATAGCAATATTCTGTCTACAGTGAGCTGCATTACAGCTTTAGTTTCAAAACTGGAGCCACAAATGCTTTTATCCAAGAATTGTTGAATTTGGAGAATTTCTAATGTACTGGGGAGTTTATTTTCCTTTTTTTTTTTCTTTAATCTAGACAGCACTTCCATTGCCATGACATGCAGCTTGTCTTACTGTACTAGAAGAAAGCAACTTGTTTCAATTTTGACTTAGACTGAAAAACTAGTTCGCTTTGCTTACCATCTTTGCTGTTTCACAGGCATTTGATGCTCTTAATCAGCTGTGGAATGCTGAAAGATTCACTTATTTTAGGAAGCCATAAGCCTTTGAGAAGTTGGAGAGAAAGACTTCTTTGCTTATCTTATTTTCTCCTTTGGAATCAAAGATGTTCCTTTAAAAGTGAAACACTACAGAGTTGCAAAAATTTGAAACAGTATGAGTAAGCATGGTTTTGCAGCTTCTTTGATGGAATTTCTCAATGGTTTGTGGTTTGTTGTTTTTTAAGTATTTTGTAGCTGACTTACATAAACATGATTTTTTTTGCAGGGGAGATCTTTTTAAACTCCCCATGAAACAGTAGGAAGGCAGAATATAGCATTATCCACTCGCTTTTTTGGTTAAATGAATGAAATCCTCTATTTTTCTTTAAACAAGGATCTGAAGGCATTTTGTACTGGTAATACTGTGACTCCAAATTCTAGGCACAACTGAGTTTTATGTGGAATCATCCCCACCACCCTCCAAATCACAAGCAATACTTTCAGAATGAGATGCGGAACATGTAGAACAATCCATCTCCATGTTATATGGTTGGGTGTTGTGCAGAAGATCTTAAGAACAGCTTGTTCCATTCAGGATGAAAATCAGATGGAAGTGTGGCATTTCAGGGAAACTTTACTTTGAAAATTACAACACTAGTACACAGCTCAAGCTCATACATTTAACATCTGCTTTCTGAAAGAAATGTTAACAATTTTGAAATGATTTAAACATTGTTTAACTTTCCTCACAAAAGCATAAAAGTCATGGAGGGGAAAACTTAACAGGCAACAATAAAAAAAGGTTAAAAACAACTTTTCCTTTTAGTAGTCCTCTGGTAGTAAAGATAGAACAGCTTCCACATTTGAGAAATAATCTGTCTTGGTCCAAAAGTTTAAGAGTGTTTTTAGTATCTGCTTCTGCCTCCACCTCTATCGGATCTGCTTCCACCACGGCCACCACCTCTGGGTGCTCCGCGGCTTGAACTACTGTAAGAATCCCGAGGAGGTGGATAGCCCCTTTCCATGGACGGGGGAAGACCCCTGTCTTGTCTTCCAACACGATCACGGCCACTTGAGTAGACATCACTTCTGCTGCTTGAGTAACTTTCTCGGCTTCCATATCCATCTCGTGTGCTGCCGTAATCATCATAGCGACTGCTTCCACCATATGATGGGGGGGGCCCTCGAGCAGGTGGAGCACTACGTGAGTTACCTGCAGGGTCAATGGTCAGGTAATATGGCAACACCATAAGTTATATAGAACAATTTCAAATCTGAATTTACAGAATTGCTGTATTAAAATGTTTACTGCTAGTCTTTTATATGTATTGAGATGGTCTTAATATAATCTGTCACACTAACGGTATTTTAAGTGGGGATTGTGTATCAGGCAGTGAGCGGTTTAAAGACTCTGAAGGAATGAAGACGGTGTTTGTTTATTCAGGCAGCTGTTTAACTGGGTATTCCAGAATAGCTTGTTTTTTTAGAGAAGAAACTCAGCCGTATTTTCCAGAGATAGCTGTCATTTTGAACTGTAGACTTTGCTTCTTTAGCTTATAGCTTATTTAACAAGATGATCAAATGATAACGAACTACTGCACTTTCACTGTAGGGGAAAAAAATTGTGCCATTTCCCCCTAAAATACAAGCAATCTAGTCAAACTCAGATTTTTTGACACCTGTACATTTTTATGATCCTCAAAATGGATTCTTACCGTAACTCTCATATGAATCTCTGTAGGAGCCTCCACTTGGATGATCCGAGTAGTCTCTGTCACGTCCACCACCGTATCCATCACGATCACTATAGGACGAAAGACTACTAAGACTTAGTATGTATCACTAACATCACAGCAAGAATAAACGGACAGGGATGAAACTCCAACAGTAGGTACCTATATCCCCTGGAGGGGTATTCATCACGTGAACTGGAATGACCATAATCACGGTATGCGTAGTCTCGGGGAGGTGGTGCATAGTCCCGGGTATCCCTGGAACTGGGATAATCTCTGCTTGAGTAACTACAAAGAACAAAAACTGAGATGTTAGCCATACATCCTACCACAGAAGGCCTGGAATGAAGATCCTACTCCATACAAAAACCATTTCGTTAGACTACAACAGTGTAAGAATTTACCCGTCTTTAGTGCTATAGCCATCGTCTCTTGGAGACATGTAGACATCTCTCCGTGATGGCATTGGCTCTCTGCGCGGGGGACCTCCGTAACCATCTCTTCCACGTGACACAGGAGCTTCAGAAAAACGGTCCATTTAATTAGCATTTAGCCATGCAGAATACTCAAGGCAAGTGCTAGTAAATAGCTTGAAACAATTTAGCAGTATCTCTGGAGCCTACATTTAGAGCACTTTACATTTCTGGTAGTACACTCTTAAAGCAGCACCAGAAGAAACATATTCAAATTGCACCAAATTGTTCCCAACAGCTACAAAACTATATTGGTATGAAAGGAACCAAAGATTAGAAAAACAATACACTATCGCACAGTAGAATGAAATTAGAATCAACGACTTGCACCAGTTCGTAAGGGAAGACTAAGTTCCTAAGGTTCTACCACTGACTGAGCAATTAATTTAGTCTTTAATAAGTCTTACCTCTTCCTCCCATACTACTGCTACGCACTGGTCCTGAAGGTGCAGATCTTTTAGGTGGAGGGCCTCCACTTCGTGGAGGTGGACCTCTCTTCATGGGTAGCGGCCCTCGAGAAGACCCTAGAATGATAAGGATTAATCAATTATTATTCCTGTGATAATCACCTGCATTATCCTAAAGCCTGAACTACGACAACTTAAAGGTGACATTATTACCATTACATAATCAACAGTAAACCTCTAAAACTAGACCTTAAAGCCTTCTCTTGTCTTCTAGCCGCTGTTAAATGCTGCTGGCAGAATTGAGAGCCAGACTTTCTACAACCTAAATTCCTGTCAAGAACTGTCTTCTAAAACTTATCCAAAAACTAAAGGGTGTGACATAAGGTAAAAAGACAGCTGATATACATAATCAGTCACAGCTTAAATGCTCAACAAGTTATTGTTCTCAGAAGACAAGAGCCACCTGGGAAGATGTACTAGAGAAGAGCCCACAGAGAGGGAACAGAGGCACTACTGGCTCTGCAGAACCTACTATACAGACTTGTCAAGACAGAAGTTTCACTCTTTCCAGGTTTTTTTTTTTTCTGCGTTACAGCTTTTACTATTACACCTCAGGTTCTGCTCACTAGTTCTTTTAAGTGAGGTTTGTTTTGATACTGAAAAGTCTGAATAGCTAGCTGTAACTTAATGAATATCCAGTATCAAGTAACGTACTATCCTTACACTTTAGAAAGCTTCAACTCAACAAACATTTAGCTGCCCTAACTCTCACTCTGATCTAGAAGGATCAGCCCTACAATTTTCTCAGTTTAGACCTCTTGCTATTAAGAATGAAAGGCAGTTCCCTCTCTCTGGTGGTAGAGAATCACTTTTTCAACTTGAATACCAGAAAGCTTCCTTTCTCACGTGCATGGCAGGAGTTCTGCTTTTCTTTCATAGGCAAAAGTCAAGTGGAGTGTTAGTTGTAGAAAGGAATCTTCACATTTGAAAGCCTTTTCTTAAGGTGTACTTGCCTAATCAAAAATTTGACTAAACTGCCGAGATCGTATTTCATCATTTTAATAAAGAACAAGGAGTGCACTATTCAGGTGTTTGACTTTTTTTTTTCCAGTAGGATTATTGTCATCTTCCAATGGGATTGTCTTGTGCTGTCGAAGTGTATAATGAGAGAGGTCAATACATACCCAAGTGACTCCCTCTTGAAGGTGGTCCTCTCGCGCCACTTCCGCCTCTTGCACCTCTAAGGCCCCTGGGAGGACCTCTGCTTCGGGGAGGGGGTGGCGGCCCACGCCTACCACCACTTTCAAAGGATGGCTTGGTTGCTTGTTCCACTTTAATTGCCTTCCCATCTAATGACTAAAGAAGAAGCTGCTTTACTTACTGCTCAGTCATGTTTGTATTTCTTAAATCAAGCCCCTCTTGCTTCACTATTATAGGGCTTCCATTTTATAAGTTAGAGCAACTCTAGAACTGATTTCGGTCTTCAGTATTAGTCCCCAAGTACTCAGCAGCATGTTGGGCCTAATTTCAATTTCTACAGTACTTCATTCTTGTGGTATTGATGGCAAAAAAACCACAGAGCAGCATCAGAGAGGACTTTCAGTGAAAACACAAGTGTCCAATGATTACGGCAGCCCCATGTCATTTATTCTGTAAACGAAACATGATATATGATCTACAATTTATTTTCAATTGCCGCGTACTTTTGTACCATACTAGGAGTGCACCTGTAGTTACAAGATTAAGCTGAAGGTATCTTAGCTTGAGTTGGGATTTTTGGCAATGGGGAGGCCATTTAGCACATTTTCTTGACGTCCTGATAAAATGGTGATCGCTGAAGTATTTAGAAGTTATTTCAGCATCTACACAGCAGACCAGGTATGACAATTCACCCCTTTTTTCTAGTGTTTCAAGCCGGGTTTTCAATCAAGGTGACTGTCATAATTTACTCTATTACTTGATTTTCCACAGGAAAGGTGCTTTGTGGTTGGGGTATTTTTGTTTGTGGGTTCTGTTGTGTGGTTGTACTTTTTCTGTGCTACTAAAATAATAGAAGCTTCTTCTGGAATATAGACACCAGGAACTCTGCAGACAACTAATATACTTTAAACATGAGCAGAGTAACATGTTGAATAATTCAACCTAGTTAATCAAATTTTTGTATGATCTTTATAGACACCACATTTGGATATTATAGCAGAACCAAGATCACAAGCTCTGCTAAAATTAGGTTACTGCACGCCTATCCTGGCAAACATGGTTTATTTGCCTTTTTTAGCAGTTAAATATTTAAACTCTGCTATGACAACTAATTACCAGGAAGAAGATGTTGTTCATTGCACTTCTTTGCTGCAACAAATGAACACAAACATGATTGCTAGTAATGTCTTAATCTGTCTTAACAGTGTTTTATTAAAGTATTGAATATTCTTTGTTCTCTATCAAAATCTAGCTCTCTGAAAATTCATTACATTAGCACCATGCATTTTGAGTTGTAGTGATTGTTTGAAAACCTGTGTGTACAGACACAGGTCCAATTTGATCTGTTGTGAGGGAAAAAATAAGAAATACCAACAAAGTCATACTGGTCTTGGCTTCGACTTCATGAAATATTTTATTTATAGAAGGTTTCTCTAGAAGCCTTTTGACTTTTGGCATGACAAACTGAAACATTCCAGGAGTGAGCACCAGTCACCCTAATGACTGGAACTTCTCAGTTTGCATCAAATTGATTTGCCATCATAATTAATCTCTCAATTTCATCCTTCACAAGCAGGAACAGTGGGCTTGAAGCCTTAAGCTTTGCTATGGCCACTGCAGTCCTCAATTTCATGGCAGATTCTTGACAGATTCTTTAAGTTTAGAAAGCAAACACTGTCCCCTTCTGCTAGCATGGGTTCTAAAAACCTGGATGCTAGGTTTAAGTTCTTTCATTTCTGTGATATAGGAGGTACAGTTTTCCTTGTAATTTGTCCTCCTAGTTTCTTCTGCCTTGCACTTACGCATCTTACCTTGGCAAAAGATAGTTTCTTTGCAGACTGCTTTACACAAGCAGTCTTAAAAAGCTATTCTATAAGTCCAGAAAAACCTTTCACTAGGTAGAACATTTTTTTTAACAGAAAATATCTGTCAAAGTTTGTCCTATTTCAAAGCAGAGGGGACATTTTAAGGTTTTACAGCTCAAAGAAAGCTCTTATCTCACCAAACATAGAAGTCACACAACCCATCTCAGAACAAGAAAATTTCTTCATTGAGCTCAGAGCACGAGCTGTCAACATGAACACTCATTAGTTTGTTTTTACAACCTTGATTCCGAGTGTTACAGAAGAATTTTTAATATGATATGAGCATCAGAAAGTGAAGCCACCCTGGTGCTAAATAGCATGGAAATAATTTAACNTGCTACTAAAATAATAGAAGCTTCTTCTGGAATATAGACACCAGGAACTCTGCAGACAACTAATATACTTTAAACATGAGCAGAGTAACATGTTGAATAATTCAACCTAGTTAATCAAATTTTTGTATGATCTTTATAGACACCACATTTGGATATTATAGCAGAACCAAGATCACAAGCTCTGCTAAAATTAGGTTACTGCACGCCTATCCTGGCAAACATGGTTTATTTGCCTTTTTTAGCAGTTAAATATTTAAACTCTGCTATGACAACTAATTACCAGGAAGAAGATGTTGTTCATTGCACTTCTTTGCTGCAACAAATGAACACAAACATGATTGCTAGTAATGTCTTAATCTGTCTTAACAGTGTTTTATTAAAGTATTGAATATTCTTTGTTCTCTATCAAAATCTAGCTCTCTGAAAATTCATTACATTAGCACCATGCATTTTGAGTTGTAGTGATTGTTTGAAAACCTGTGTGTACAGACACAGGTCCAATTTGATCTGTTGTGAGGGAAAAAATAAGAAATACCAACAAAGTCATACTGGTCTTGGCTTCGACTTCATGAAATATTTTATTTATAGAAGGTTTCTCTAGAAGCCTTTTGACTTTTGGCATGACAAACTGAAACATTCCAGGAGTGAGCACCAGTCACCCTAATGACTGGAACTTCTCAGTTTGCATCAAATTGATTTGCCATCATAATTAATCTCTCAATTTCATCCTTCACAAGCAGGAACAGTGGGCTTGAAGCCTTAAGCTTTGCTATGGCCACTGCAGTCCTCAATTTCATGGCAGATTCTTGACAGATTCTTTAAGTTTAGAAAGCAAACACTGTCCCCTTCTGCTAGCATGGGTTCTAAAAACCTGGATGCTAGGTTTAAGTTCTTTCATTTCTGTGATATAGGAGGTACAGTTTTCCTTGTAATTTGTCCTCCTAGTTTCTTCTGCCTTGCACTTACGCATCTTACCTTGGCAAAAGATAGTTTCTTTGCAGACTGCTTTACACAAGCAGTCTTAAAAAGCTATTCTATAAGTCCAGAAAAACCTTTCACTAGGTAGAACATTTTTTTTAACAGAAAATATCTGTCAAAGTTTGTCCTATTTCAAAGCAGAGGGGACATTTTAAGGTTTTACAGCTCAAAGAAAGCTCTTATCTCACCAAACATAGAAGTCACACAACCCATCTCAGAACAAGAAAATTTCTTCATTGAGCTCAGAGCACGAGCTGTCAACATGAACACTCATTAGTTTGTTTTTACAACCTTGATTCCGAGTGTTACAGAAGAATTTTTAATATGATATGAGCATCAGAAAGTGAAGCCACCCTGGTGCTAAATAGCATGGAAATAATTTAACCTACAAGTCATTTAAGACAGTAATAGTTTGGCAATCAATGTCTCTCCTATGTGTGAAATGAATAATCTGTACAGATTTATAAAGTGAGCCAGGGAACTTCAACCAAACACAATTAGAGAACTATCCTGCAAACTTCCACATTTCAACAGAAAAGATGAATGAAATTTGCATCATTTTGGGAGCGGGGCAGGAAATCAAGTATTTTAAAAAAAAATTTTACAATAACTTGTATGAAGCTGGTCCTAACACCACACAGGGCTTTCCTCTTCAATAGATCACTTCGCTGTTGATGCTGCAATGACTCCATTTCTCCACATTCCTCGATGGCACAATAAGTGAGTTTCCTTTTGCCATATATATCTCCAAGCAGTGAAGATCCATTTCTTAAGAGGCCAAGCTTCTGAACACTGTATCACTTCTTCACAAAAAACAGGAAGCACTTTCTGTCAATTAGAGGAAGACAATCTTCTGTAGTGCTAGTACAGTTTACACTGTAGGGATTGTAGCATCTGCTTCCATCTTCTTAACACAGACCAGCTGGCTTGGCAGGTCTACACTGTAATTAAATCTTTGGTTTGTCCTGATCTTTTGCCTAAGGTCATATCCTCTCTTTAATTATCCATTTCATCTTAAGAATGTAGAATCAGAGTATCATGAGAACATCACTGCACTGAACAACCTGGGAGTATCCACATTTATGTCCAGGTAAGCCATATGCATTTTGTGGCATCATGATGTAGACTTGACTGCCATGAATTAAGATTCTTCTTAAGGAAGGCTAGTAAGCTGCTACAAAGTACTTCTGCATTTCTTATGCACTGCTCAGACATGATAGCATTGATTCAATTTAGTAGACAAAATAAGTCAAGTGAGGAATCTCCATCCCAACTCTAAAATAATTTATCTCCTTATCTCTTTGTCAGGACAAACTTACCTTCAACAAGTAAGCTTTAACTAGTCCATGCTTGTCCCAATATAATAGAGTGAAATATAGTTGTTCAACATATTACCCCTCACCCAAATTGGTGCAAAAGTTTGGATATATTTTCATAAATGTTTTCAAAATAAAAAATCAAATCAAAATTCATTCTTGCAGAATCTATTGGAGTCAGCCTCTTCTACTGGCTACACCTTCAAATTCCTTTGGGATGACAGAATGAGCATCAGACTGCCAATGCAGAACTCTTCCCTCGGCCAAACAGATCACCTAACTCCTTACAGACTACTTGAACTGCACACTGCTTCTGCTGCTGTTTTTCAAGTGCAGCAGAATCTCAAGAATACTCCAATCACCTTTTCCAAATGGACAAAAAAACCTTCAAGTTGTGATTCATGACAAGTGAATCTTCTCACACCAGGCCTCAAACACCGCTCTTCCTCAGACCTCAAATGCAGAGTCTTTCTGGAATGCAAGCAGTATCTGTTGTCCAGAAGGCTTTTTGAAGATGAGAATTAGAGACCACCTCATGAATAGCTTACATAACCATGGTCAAAGCAAGCTAGACCAGAGGACATTCTAGGCCAAATCCCATTTGAGAATGTTCTTTTCACACACTACTTGCTGTTCTAATTTCAAAGCTGATGAAGGTACTTCTAGATTTATAGTGAAGACAAACCCGTGAGAGCGATGATCCACAAGGCCATCCCTTCCCGCGTTTCTTGACAGTAATGCAAATTGTGCATTCCAAAACAAGTAGACATAACTTCAGCCACAAACATTGTCTCATTTAGGTATTTTACCAAGCAGTACTCCCCCAAATGTGACCAAACACATGCCACAACAACCAAGACGTAGAACAGTTGGTGATTATTTTCAGAGGGATTTTGATTTGCAAGCTGCACTCCACAAACATGCAGATTAATGACTGAGTTCCATTCAGTCTGACAATTATCTATTTGTCCTTGAAATTACCTTATGTGAGGCTTCAATGACCATTTCAGAGAACAGAGTATTTAAGCACAGCAGTAAACAATTCTTTAGAACTGTGGCAAACTAGACAGTGTAAAAATAAAATTCAATAAAAGGAGCACCTTGACAGATGTTTAGGCTGGTATAGAAAGAACATCATCTGAATTTGCCACTCCCTGCCTTGACAAAACCTACTAGCTTGTTTAAAAAGGAAGGAAGTCTTCAAAGAAAGTAACCCTAATTGTGAGAAGGTTGTCATGGAGCACCCAAAAACATCAATACATGGAGTAGAAAACCCACTACCCTTCTGTAACACATAGCCTACTATAACACAAATACAAGAAGTTTTAGTTCACGAATACTACAACAAGCTCATTGTCTTATTCCTACAGCTGCTTTACTTACTACTGAGTGCAATAACTGACTTTTTCTTTCACTTCAACTTTTTATACTAACAACACAAACATATCAAAATCCCAAGTATCAATTAATTATAGTCACTTCATGCTTCTTCACTTTACTTAAACAGCCTCTCAAGAGACACTGCTTACAAGGCCAGTGCAGTGTGACCTCAATACAACCATTCAGATAATGCATGGAAAACCAGAGTCTGCAGTTCAGGTGACCTAAGATGGCTTTCACTGCCTGAACAGATAGCATCTCTATGAAGCAGCTGTTGACCAAAAAATTGCTGACTTACATCTACCCTTTCAAACACATGCCACAATAGATTCAGATTATAGCACCCTACAGTTCTTTGACAAACTATCCTAGTATTATCTTGGAACTTGTGCTGCAATTCCTGCATTTTATTTTTAAAATCATTACACGTCTCATTTCTCTTAAAGGTAGACCATTGTATTTTAGGGTGTAAACGAACAAATTTGGTTGCCAGATAACTGCAAAGACACTGCATATTAACTGGGAAGATGCCCCTCACACACACCACAAGCAGATCAACAATGCAAGTCACAAATGTCAGAGATTATCAACAGAATACCAGATAGCTCATCAGTGCTCCAGCACTCAAGGAAGTCACAGTCAACCCTTGTTAAGGGAACTGTAAATAATTTTCAGGTTAATTCACTTCCCTGAAGTGTAATTTACACAGTACTGCATTCAAATATGATCAAAAAAGAAAAATCCAACCCAAAAGTCATTATTAAAACATGCAAAAATGAAGAGCTGATTGCTCATGGAGGAAAAGCCCTCCATCACTGATTAAGGAACAATAAGAAAAGGGAGTGTAGCTGACTGCCAGCCAGATTTCATTTTCTATTGTCAAATCCATGAACAGGAGAAACAGATTTCAGCTTCATGGAGACAGAGAAATTTTGTCAAATATAAAGTTACGACTTGTCTGCACAATATTCTAATCCATTCTCTTTCCAACTTTTATTACCAGTTGATTTATCCCAAAGATTAATTTCCCTGATCAGTATCAAACGCAACACATAATTGGTCCAAATTCCTACCTTTCCATTCATATCTCTGGCAGCATCTTTTGCATCTGCTGGACTCTCAAACGTGACGAATGCAAATCCCCTGGACTTGTTTGTTTCCCGATCTTTCATCAAAAGGACTGCAGAAACAAAGTCACATCAGCCTTCCCCGTAATTCCCTGTAAAGAACACTTAACTTTTATTCAACCTTTTAAGCTCAGAACTTCTTAGAGGACACGTAAGCACCATCATTTCAGATGATCAATGCCAAAAAAAGTCATCACAGCTATGCTGGTATTTGTTTTTACTATTATCATCATAAGAAAAGTTCTCTTTACCTTCCACAATCCGTCCGTATTTGCCAAATACAGCCTCAAGGGCTTTCTCATTAGTCTCTGTGTTCAGGCCCCCAATGAACAGCTTCCCAGGACGATCTGCTTCAACCATTTTGATTCTGTAAATGACCTACTAAAAAGAATGGGGCCATTATTAACAAAATGTCAGACTGCAGTAGAGACTTCATAGTACATAAATGACTTCTGATCTCAAAAGCATAAGCAAATCTTTTTTCAGAAGGATGTTAGGTAAGAAATATGAGGTATAAAAAACTTTAAANTCTCTTAAAGGTAGACCATTGTATTTTAGGGTGTAAACGAACAAATTTGGTTGCCAGATAACTGCAAAGACACTGCATATTAACTGGGAAGATGCCCCTCACACACACCACAAGCAGATCAACAATGCAAGTCACAAATGTCAGAGATTATCAACAGAATACCAGATAGCTCATCAGTGCTCCAGCACTCAAGGAAGTCACAGTCAACCCTTGTTAAGGGAACTGTAAATAATTTTCAGGTTAATTCACTTCCCTGAAGTGTAATTTACACAGTACTGCATTCAAATATGATCAAAAAAGAAAAATCCAACCCAAAAGTCATTATTAAAACATGCAAAAATGAAGAGCTGATTGCTCATGGAGGAAAAGCCCTCCATCACTGATTAAGGAACAATAAGAAAAGGGAGTGTAGCTGACTGCCAGCCAGATTTCATTTTCTATTGTCAAATCCATGAACAGGAGAAACAGATTTCAGCTTCATGGAGACAGAGAAATTTTGTCAAATATAAAGTTACGACTTGTCTGCACAATATTCTAATCCATTCTCTTTCCAACTTTTATTACCAGTTGATTTATCCCAAAGATTAATTTCCCTGATCAGTATCAAACGCAACACATAATTGGTCCAAATTCCTACCTTTCCATTCATATCTCTGGCAGCATCTTTTGCATCTGCTGGACTCTCAAACGTGACGAATGCAAATCCCCTGGACTTGTTTGTTTCCCGATCTTTCATCAAAAGGACTGCAGAAACAAAGTCACATCAGCCTTCCCCGTAATTCCCTGTAAAGAACACTTAACTTTTATTCAACCTTTTAAGCTCAGAACTTCTTAGAGGACACGTAAGCACCATCATTTCAGATGATCAATGCCAAAAAAAGTCATCACAGCTATGCTGGTATTTGTTTTTACTATTATCATCATAAGAAAAGTTCTCTTTACCTTCCACAATCCGTCCGTATTTGCCAAATACAGCCTCAAGGGCTTTCTCATTAGTCTCTGTGTTCAGGCCCCCAATGAACAGCTTCCCAGGACGATCTGCTTCAACCATTTTGATTCTGTAAATGACCTACTAAAAAGAATGGGGCCATTATTAACAAAATGTCAGACTGCAGTAGAGACTTCATAGTACATAAATGACTTCTGATCTCAAAAGCATAAGCAAATCTTTTTTCAGAAGGATGTTAGGTAAGAAATATGAGGTATAAAAAACTTTAAATAATTACAATTTTTTGTAATGGAAGCAACTGGAAGTAGTATTAACAGTTACTTCTTCATATTGTAGCGTATTTAAAAGATATTAAACAGGACTTTGAGTAGAAGAACACAGCACTGTTAAAACGAGGCAATACTGATGAATGAGAAAATTCTTCCAGAAGTGCTGTTCTTTTTGCCCTGGATGACAATCCTAGTACACCTTTCCTTTAAATCCTGGACGTTTCAAGTAATTTACTTAATATGTCATAGTAATACAAAATTCGTAACTCTTCAAACCATCTTCGGTCAATACTTCTAAATTAAGCTCATTCTTTGTATTATTTAAAGTACATGGAGCCTATACTGAAGTCCTGGCCTACACAATACGTGAGACTGAACAGACACCAGACCACTACTGCAGTTCTACAAAACAATGTTACAGCTACAGCCGCGGAGGCGGGAGGGTTAAAAAAGAAAAAAAAGCCCAAGAGCCGAAGACAAAGCCAAACCTCTCCGTGCCTGGCAGGTCGCCCGGAGCCTGTGGACAAGCGCTGCCCGCGTGCCTCTAGCGCGATGGCGGGAAGGCCCGCGCCAGCTTCGGGCACACACGGGAGCGCGGACAAAGCACTCCTGGGGGAGCCGCGGTGGGGCCGGGCCGGGCCGCACGGGGCCCGGGTTCAGCCGTGCTCCGGAGCAGAGGGAGAGGCGTCGGACCCTCCGCGGGCTCAGGCACCGCCACAAAATGGCGGCCACGTCTGGCAGCGGCTCCGCTCCGTCCCCGCGCCCGGCGGCCTCCTCGGCGCTCACCCACCGCGCGGCTCAGCCCCGTCCGGACACATCGGCGCGGCGCTCCGGCCGCGCCCCCTTCGCCCTCCCCGGGGATGCTGAGGAACCTCCACACCTAAAATGGCGGACACCGCACCTCACGCCGCCGTAACCCTCCTCGCCGCACCGCAACCGCGCGGGTCCCGCCGTCCTAACCAGAGCCGGGCAGGGAGGGATTGTGGGTCGGGCCCGGCTGCGCCGCGCCTCCACTGCGCCGCGAGCGACACACCACGGGGCCCGCGACCCGCACGCCGCGGATTTCGCCGCGGAGTCCCGCAGCGTCCTGCGGTGCCGCCCGCACAGCCCCATCTCGCAGCCGTACTCACCTCCAGCCGTGCCGATCCGCAACTGCGCAATGGGGGCGAACAAAGGCGCTGCGGGCCTTTATAGTTTTACGTCACCACCGGACGGAGCCCCGGATGCGACGGCGGCGGCAGAGCCGAGCCCGATAGGGGGCGCCCGCGGCCTGCCGCGGCCTCGGGGCTGGCGCGAAGTTCCAGCCGCGGCCGGGGACAGCGGGGCCCAGAGGGCGCTGGGGACAGCGGGGCCCAGAGGGGGCTGGAGGCAGCGGGGCCCAGTGGGGACGGGGGACAGCGGGGCCCAGAGGGGACGAGGAACAGCGCGGCCCGGTGTGGACGGCGCACAGCAGGGCCAGAGAGTCCCGTCCTGCCAGGAGTGGGGAGCGGGTCGGGGACCGCGAGCGGCGGGAAAATAGCGGGTGTGGGCCGTGGGAAAGGCAGGGTAGAGCTTTGTTTGCCGGCTGCGCCTCGTCCCGAAGGATTGAGGCCGCATGTGGAGTGCTGTGTCCAGTTCTGGTCTCCTCAGCACGAGAAAGGAGCTACTGGAGCTAGTAATCATCACTCAGATTAGATATACGGGTCATCTCTCTTACGAGGAGAGATATGGAAGCTGGGGCTGTTCAGCCTAAGGAACAGAAGAATGAGAGAAGAATGAGAGGGGATCTCCCTAATGCATGTAAATATCATAAAGACAAGTGCCGAGGGGATGGTGCTAGAGTATTTTTAGTGGTGCCCAGTGACAGGATGAGGAGCAATGGTCATAAACTAAAATACAAGAAGTTCCACCTCAACACGAGAAAGGACTTTGCATTGAGGGTACCAGAACCCTGGAACAGCTGCCCAGTGAGGTCATGGAGTCTCCCTCTCTGAAGACCTTCCTGTGTCACCTGCTCCAGGTTACCCTGTCTTGTCAGGGGGATTGGACTGAGTGGTCTCCCAGAGGTCCCTTCCAATGCTAACTGATTTTGTGGAGCAGCAGATCTATCACTTCTTTGGAAGGAAAATCACATTACTATAAGTTTAACTTTGAAGTTTGTGCAGGAGCTTAATCCAGTTCACTAAAACAGCCTTAAAGGCATTTTTAATTAGTTTGATTAATACATGTGCATGGCAGCAGTCTTTCCTTGGAGAATTAACAGCAAACCAAAAGTGTGGTTTAAAATTAAATGTGTTGTTGATTGCACAAAGTTTTGCCATTTTTGTTCATCTTGATTTGTTAATTCTTTATACTCAAAGTTCAACTGTGATTTTCTTTGGCTGGCTAAACCTGATAGCGAAAAAGTTAGGAGAAAATCTGCTTATGCAAAAATTGGCTAAATTTTTATTATTTGAACCCATAAATTATCTAAATTTATCTTAATCAGTCATCAAGGCCTATTTTCTTAGTGCCACCCAGTATAATCACCATACAGTCTTTTAAGTTCTCCCTTGAGGTTCTTGCATGCAGTTCTCCAGACCTTTATTTCTGGGAAGTGCCACAGATTCTATGGACTCTAGGGTCATTGCCCAGTGCTGTTACAGTTGCTCATCTGCATAATTGCTACATTCTGATAAGAGAATATCAGACGCTATCCTTCTCTTCAGTTTTTCAGTCTGTCAGATACTGATATTCAGCTGCTGTTTGTGCTATGAGAAGCAGAAGGCAACATTGCCTCAGATTAGCTCATAGATGTGTTGAGAACACAAAGGAGGGGAGCTCTCAAACACTGCTCTAAGCTCCAGTATGTACTTGAAGATGTCACCTTACAGTGTGGAAGCTCAGAGTTTCTGGATGCTGTTACTGTGAAGGGGAAATGGAAAAGGTGACCTTTGTAAGGAAGTGGGAGGGGACTGCCTTTGATATCAATGCAATTGCCGAAGAATGGCATTACCAGATACTCATACAATTATCATATGAAGAAAAGCTTCAAATTCTAGTCCCAATAGAAAAGAATTTAAACTTTAGAGCCTCCCTGGTGTCACCCTGATTGTTCAGCCTTTTCATGTTTTCATTGTAGACTGGAGAATTCCCAGGCATTGTAACAAAAACAAAGACTGATATTTTGTAAACATGCATTCCTTTCCAGGGGAAAGGACAAATTGATGGATTTCTGAGTTGACCCTTGGGGTCTGAGGGGTGTTCCTTTCGTACCCCAATCCTTGACCAAATCCCAACAACTACATAAGTCGAGATCCCCAAATAAACTTCCCTTTTTATTCTCATCTCACATCCTGATGGGTGAGTGTGGTTCTTTTTGTGTCCTCTTATGACACCTGGGATGGATAGCAAAAACTAAAGCAAATTGTTAGTCCTGTAAAAAATATGCTAAAAATGGCCTCCATCAAGGTAGAGTCTCTGTGCTTCTCTGACTCACAGTATATTTATTGACTCCTGCACAACTGGGGAAAAAAAAGTGATCAAATGCCTCTTTTTCTGTTTCCTCTGCTTAAAATAATAAAATGTTTCATTGATAACTCCCGGCTTTATTTTAGTAACATTTTGTTAACACATACTGTACATGTAGTTAGGCGGAATTAGCATGAACATGACATTTGAAACAGCATTTGAATATCAATGCTGTAATNCTATCCTTCTCTTCAGTTTTTCAGTCTGTCAGATACTGATATTCAGCTGCTGTTTGTGCTATGAGAAGCAGAAGGCAACATTGCCTCAGATTAGCTCATAGATGTGTTGAGAACACAAAGGAGGGGAGCTCTCAAACACTGCTCTAAGCTCCAGTATGTACTTGAAGATGTCACCTTACAGTGTGGAAGCTCAGAGTTTCTGGATGCTGTTACTGTGAAGGGGAAATGGAAAAGGTGACCTTTGTAAGGAAGTGGGAGGGGACTGCCTTTGATATCAATGCAATTGCCGAAGAATGGCATTACCAGATACTCATACAATTATCATATGAAGAAAAGCTTCAAATTCTAGTCCCAATAGAAAAGAATTTAAACTTTAGAGCCTCCCTGGTGTCACCCTGATTGTTCAGCCTTTTCATGTTTTCATTGTAGACTGGAGAATTCCCAGGCATTGTAACAAAAACAAAGACTGATATTTTGTAAACATGCATTCCTTTCCAGGGGAAAGGACAAATTGATGGATTTCTGAGTTGACCCTTGGGGTCTGAGGGGTGTTCCTTTCGTACCCCAATCCTTGACCAAATCCCAACAACTACATAAGTCGAGATCCCCAAATAAACTTCCCTTTTTATTCTCATCTCACATCCTGATGGGTGAGTGTGGTTCTTTTTGTGTCCTCTTATGACACCTGGGATGGATAGCAAAAACTAAAGCAAATTGTTAGTCCTGTAAAAAATATGCTAAAAATGGCCTCCATCAAGGTAGAGTCTCTGTGCTTCTCTGACTCACAGTATATTTATTGACTCCTGCACAACTGGGGAAAAAAAAGTGATCAAATGCCTCTTTTTCTGTTTCCTCTGCTTAAAATAATAAAATGTTTCATTGATAACTCCCGGCTTTATTTTAGTAACATTTTGTTAACACATACTGTACATGTAGTTAGGCGGAATTAGCATGAACATGACATTTGAAACAGCATTTGAATATCAATGCTGTAATTGTATTGATGCGTTGAGAGACTACCTAGAACAGGGGCTAGACAGTGTTAAAGGAATAAAGTAGGTATTTATTAAAAAGGCCTTCAAAGGGTACTTAGACATCGGAATGGGCTGCCCAGGGAGGTGGTGGAGTCACTGTCCGTGGGAGTGTTTAAGGAAAGACAGGAGGTAGTACCCAGTGCCGTGGTCTGGGTGACACGGTGGTGCCCGGACCTGTGTAAAACTCGATGATTTCACAGGTATTAACCTGAAAAGAGATTCTAGTATCAAAGAATCCTAGGATGGTTTGGGTTGGAAGGGACCTTCAAGATCACCTGATTTCAGCACCCCCACCCCGCCCGCCATGGGCAGGGACACCTTCCCCTTAGACCAGGATGCTCCAACCCCCGTTCAGTCTGGCCTTGAGTACTTCCAGTGACAGGGTATCCACAGCTTCTCTGTGAAACCTGCGCCCGGGCCCCACACAGTGCCAGGGAAGATTTTCTCCCCCTTATCCCACCTAGCTCCGCCCTCTGGCAGTGGGAATGCTCCCTTGTCCGGCAGCCTCCTGTTCCTCAGAGTGCCCTTCCCCAAGATGGCCCTCCCGGCTCCTCCGCGCTCACTGCGCAGCCGCTGTGACCCCGACCCAGCCGTGACGCGCCCGCCCCCGCCTCCGCCTGTGCTGGGGCTGCCTCCGCAAGGCGCTTGCCGGAGGCGCTCGGGGCTGCCGTTACGCCTCATGGTGCCTTTGCCCGTCCAGGCTGCAAGATGAGGCTGCTGGCTGCCGCACTCTTGCTGGTGGCACCTCTCGGCGCTGCCTTCTACCTGCCCGGGTTGGCGCCTGTCAGCTTCTGTGAGGAGGGCGAGGAGACCGAGACCTGCAAGGTGAGAAGCCCGCACAGGCGGGCCCGACGCGAGCCGTCCCTTCGCTCTGCTCGGGACTCTTGTGGCCAGGGGGTCTCCGGGGTATTCCCAATCCCGGTGCTCGCGGGTGTTCTCCCGCGGGCAGCAGCCTTTGCTCCAGGAAGACAGACACCCACAGCTGGAATTCCCTTTTCCCGCTGAACTTTCCAACCAGCTCTTAGCTCCTTCCTGATGTGGCCGGAGCCTGTCAGCAGTCAAGGGTAACTCCGCCTTGGGGTAACAGCGTTTGCTGGTTAGCCACGCATTTCGTACCAGCCACGCGCTTGATTCTGAAAGTCCTTATTTTCATACTTTTTCCTCTTCCTTTCCTGTTTCAGTCACTAATTGAGCTCTTCGTGAACAGGCTGGACTCTGTTGAATCAGTTCTGCCATACGAATATGATGCGTAAGTACATCCCAACAGGTTTCCAGGAGTGTTTGGAAAGGTGCTGTTCTGTTACCGTAAAGGTGTCAGTATTTTGGCTGTAGGGATGGAAGAATGAATCCAGTGCTTAGTGGCAGGAATGAAGAACGAGAGGGTGAGACGGATGAAGGCCACACCTGTGCCACCTGATCTCTATTACTGTTTTAAAAAAGGCTGCGGGGTTTCTTATGGGTGCATTCTTTTGAGCTGAGTACAAGATGTAGTATTGACTGTTTGACATGTTTGGAAGTTCTTTCTGTTAGGCAAATCTAGGACATCAAATGCTTTGGTGTTCTTTTTTTTTCCTGGTAATTGAAAGAAACTTGGAGACCAGTCACTGTTAACTTTCCATTTTTTGCCAAAGTTCTGTAGCTAATTCTTGGTTTGTTGGTTTTGGTTTTGTTTAATTTTGATTCTTTTATGTGAAAACATCCATCTGCTTTTGCAGATATTTGTAGGCCTACAAAGTGATGATGAACAATATGATTTGCAGTTTTGCTGTTGGGCACAGAAAAGAAAATGTGCAGGTATTTTAGTTCTTTCCTTGGGCAGTGCAGCAGTAGAAGCAAGACCAGCTAAAAACTTTAACTATCTCTATATCCGTTAAATGTTATGGAAGCCAGTGAATTTAGGACCAATGATTGAGGAAAAGTACTTATGTACCAGAGATAAGTATGTTTTTTTTCTGTTTTTATCTTGGGGGTTTTTAACATAACCTGTGCTACCTGTGTTCAATGAAAAGCCAGAATGGTTACATTGTCCTGTATTCAGCAGTTTCCGGCTGTATGTAGTTGAAAAGAATTAGTGAATAGTGTGATACTGTAATACTAAAAGTATTTTCATTCTTTGAAATGTGTTTCATGTCAAATGCTATTTGTAAATATTCCTTTAAGAAAGGGTTATAGTTTTTCAGAAACTTCTTGCAAGAGCAATGAAAAGTCTGTAGCACAGCCCCTATTTTGCCACAAAATTAAACATTATACTTTTTGTTTAAATTGCCATTTGAGAAGGGTGGGTGGACTAAGCATCATGCATTTTGTTAAAGATATGCTGGAATATGTAATGAAATTGACATTAAATTGTTGAAATTGTTAAATTTTCAACAATTGTTCAAATTAATGTTAAAATATATGCCAGCTTTCTTTGCAAAGGCTCTCAGATTTTTTTCTACCAGTGGCTGAACTGTAAAATAAATAATGAAAATTACTATATTAAGGATATAATTTAAGAGTTTGTTTTAGGCTGGTATTTACAGTTATATGTCAATTAAAAATAAAAGGGAACCTTTGCTACTTTTTTCCAGTTTTGACTTCTGTCAAGATAAGGAAGAGAAAAGACCATCAGAAAATCTTGGACAAGTACTGTTTGGGGAGAGAATAGCATCGTCTCCATATAAGGTTATTTTATCCCTTGAAGTTGATCCAGTTTAAATTTGATAGCCATTGTTCTGATGGCTATAATCCATAGGCATAGCTGAAGATTTGATGACTGGGTGATTATTTTTGTTTATTTTTTTTAGTATAAGCACTGTGGCATTTATGTAATAAAACTTCTCCCAGCCCAAAGGCATCTTAGGTTGCTTAATTACAGTTAGGAAATTGAGCCAGTGATCATCCTTCTTGCCTGTTGCTCTGTGGTAGAGAAGTCCTGAAACTGTATCTTAGGTAGTTATTTAATAAATGGATGTAAGGAGTGTTAGGTGATCTGAAATAATTTGTTTATTAAATGTAATATCGGAGACTATAAAGTGATAGTTCAGGAACTTGGTTGTAGTATTGGGCAACTTCCAGAGCGGGAAGGGGAAATTAGGTTATGGCTCACTTGCAGCTTTTCTCTGCTTGTACATGCTTATCATCTGTTGTATGAAATCAGATTTTTCAGTGTTGATGCATATCACTTGGAACCTTCTGTAAAATAATTGTATGGAAATATTTTGCAGGTTGGGTATGTGGTATTTTTCTGTATCATGCCCTGCATTAGCAATGACCAAATATAGCATATCTAAAAAGTTGTGCCATCAACTTGGGACAGTTATTAGCAGTGGAGGAGTTGTGGCCAAACAGTGGCTATTGATGTTTGAGAACTGTATGGTGTTCAAATGCAGTTTCCAGACTTGGATTTGCCCATGAAGCTGGGGATCTGATCACATCTTTTCATTAGTCGGTTAAGCAGGTGATGTCCCTTTCCTTATATGAACTGCTCTTAGAAATCTCCTTGATTCTCTGAGCTAATGTAATTTTAAGTCTTACAACTAGTGGTCACAAGAAGCTTTTAAGTATGCAGCATGATGGATCATTTGGACCGGATACATATTGAATAGATTAAGTATTATAACAATTGTTTGAAATGGCTGTGCACTACAGTAATTAGAAAATGCTGTTCCTGCTTAGTATTTGGGTCTTGATAATAGAATTTTGAGTCGTGTTTTAAGCTCACTAACAGGTAAATATTAACTGGGTTATAAGTTGGAGATGCAAATGTAAGCGTGTTTGTGTTAGATGATGTTTGTGCTTGAAGCTTAGATGTTGTGCAACGTTGTGCTTTTGGTAGCCTTACCTAACTTGTTCGTCATGGGGAAAACCAGCTAAAGCTAACATGAAACATTCAAGAAGGGCGTAGTGAAAGTCTGTTTTAGCAGATGATGAAATTATAAAAATAAACCAGACTGGTAAAAGAAAAAACAATAACTTTTCTACTAATTTTCAACTTTCAGTCCTCTGGGTTTATCCTTTAGAAACTTACAGTAAGGAGGTTAAGTAGCTAAAAAAACCTCCCTACTTAATCTGAAAAAAACCCACAAATGCTAGAAGATCTTTGAAGCAAAATTGAAGTGACTTTTTTGTGTGTGCTTTTTTTTTTTANGCTGATAAAACCAAACTGGCTTTTTTGAAGAAAGGAATGCAATTAAATTATCAGCATCACTGGTAAGCCTAGACATGTGCTTGAGGTTGGCTTTATTTTTTGCTTTTGGACGTTTGTTATCTATGTTTTAAGTGGTTGTTTTCTTCCTTGTGTGTGATAGTTGTCTCTCTATTGTGCATCTTGTAGGCACTAAAGGAAAGTGTGTGCACTACATGAATGTAAAATGTCACTGTGAAGTGAGGTGCATCTCTTTCTGAGGATGTGTTCTTTGATGATTTCTGTCTAGGATTATCGATAACATGCCTGTAACCTGGTGTTATGATGTGGAAGATGGACAAAAATACTGTAATCCAGGATTTCCAATAGGATGTTTTGTTACTCCAGATGGTAGAGTTAAAGATGCTTGTGTTATAAATGTAAGTGGTGGAACTTTTTTTGTTAGTATAGGGTGGTTTCATTTGTGGTTTTACTTTTAAGCTTTCTTTTCCTGAAAAAGAACAGATATGTTTGTAAACATGCTTAGTGTTCAGACTGTGGGCACTGACAGAGCTGAGTGCTGCTAGTGTGCGCAGTGTCTCATTTACACAGTTGTCCAAATAAAATGTTAATACAGGTCTTTGACCAATGTATGTTTTATAAAGCTATAAAATAATGGCGTGGGTGTTTAAAAGCCTTAGAAAATTGAGGTTTAGTTCACAAATTTCATACGTATCCATGCTAGTAATTATTCATGTACAAGATGTTCTTTTTTCAGTATCAGATAGAAGCTGTCTAGTGAAGTCCTAGAAATGAGCTCTGTGTTCTAGTTGCAAAAGTTATGTCTAGCACAGTTTACAAGTTAAATGTGTCAGGGTTTTCCCAGGTGGCTGAAGAGTAACAAACATAGCTCTGACAGGGAAAATTATGTTGACAGTTGGAAATGTGTCAGTCATCTTGGGAGTTCCATTGCGAACTAGTACAATTACAGATAATAGTGATACTGAGAGACAACACTCCTCTTGGTGAGGAGAGAGCTTTCCTTGACTCTGCTCTACCACTGCTTTTGTGCAGTCAATTCATTTGTATGCAGCAAGTCTGATGCTTCTTTGAAGTGTTGCATTTATCATGCATGTTCAGTTTACTCTGTCTGCAATCACCTTCCAACTCAGTTACTCCTCAGGCTCCCCAGACTCTTGAAAGTGATCTTTTATACACTTACGTTAATGTTGAAGTGTTTCCCTTTGTTGCTCCTTCATATATATACACCAGTCACATTTTAAAGTTCTTGACTTCTTGCGCCCTCTCCTGTTGGAGGAGTTGCTCAGTCTCCTGATCATGTTTTGTAGTCAGGGTTTAACAAGAAGAACACTTTCTACGTCTTCAACCACGTTGACATAACAATCATGTACCACAGTGGGAAGGATGAAAACTGGCCTGGTGCAAGACTGGTGATGGCAAGACTGAGACCACAGAGGTAATTGTGCATTAGAGCAGCAGGAGTCCTAACAGCAGTTCCAGAGAGAGCAGCTGCTTAGAGATGTTGTTGGTGTTAATAAATTCAGAGGAACTTGTTATTCTGACTTCTGGTAAAGCTTTTGGTATGCTGGTTTATGTCTCGTACTATTTTACAAGTTCTACAGCTGTAAATGCTATTTAACTTTGCTTTTAAAGTATTCCCCAAAGTCTCTTGTGATGGAAACACTGCTTATGCAGACTTTTAGAACATGACCCAAACAACAGAGCCTTTTTCATGTTTTGGTTGATTTGTGTCTGGGTGTGCATGTTTTCAGATACACATGAGGAACATCCTTTCACTGAGTAACAGTTTCCCATATTGGATCTGTTACCTGTCTCCCAAATGTACTTTGGATGAATGTATAGGTGTAATTTTTCCTGTGTAAGTTTGGATACAGAGGTATAGATGAAATACCATGTTAACATTGGTATTCAGACCTGCAGATGACAAAAACTAATTTCCTAAGAAGACTGACTGATTTTCTCAAACAGTAACTTTTTAGGTTTTGTGTTGACCAGAGTGGAGGTGCAACAACTCAGAGGTCAGAAGACTGAAGCAACTACTTTGGCCTCTAGTCAATCTGTTCATACACAGTTCATATTTATCTGTATTTGAAAAGTGCACTCCAGTTATAAAATTTCAAAGTAGGTCTTTTTTTAATAGCTAAACTTTTCTCTCTTTTCTATAGAAGTTAAGTAAATTAATAAATTGCACTACTATAGTTTCTGAAGTCATACAGACATGTGGTACAACGTGACTTGATTGTAGTTGAGTTTTCTCTTGCAAAGATACAGTATGCTTTTAGTGAATTATACTTGCCATGCAAGTTCATTCCTTCCATGGGTGCCAGGAAGATCCTACCATCTTATTAATTTTTTCATTACTGGTTTATCAGTACCATCCTGAATGGCTAAAAAAATGTTAATTTGCCTTTTCCCTGGCACTGCAGATACAAGGGGGCAGTCAGGTTGCACATAACCTTAATGTTGTAATTTTCTGACCAGGTGCTTTGCTTCAACCTTGAAGCTCTCCTGACGGGGAGTATTTGTGATTGGAGCACAATGCTAAATTTTTTAAAAGAAAATGAAAGTTTTAAAAAATATTATTTAACTTTTTTTTCTCTATTAGCTACAAGCATACAGATGAGAACAACTTGAGCTGTGAAGGTCCACCTATGGAGATTCCTGGAGAATTCACGAATAAACTGAATTTGGTTTACAGTTACTCTGTGACATTTGAAGTAAGCATTAAATCTGTTACATGAATATGTAATTCCCCAGAAGAATGAAATCAAAATGATTGGATAACTTGCTAATAGCTGTAACTGGATTACAGCACTGTAAATTCCATAAGGATGGTCTTGAGAAATATTTTTCTGAAAATCTTAAATAAGTTTTTTGTTCTTGTAATTTAAGTGACACTATGAAAGTATAAATTAAGACCTTTTTGTCCCCTGTATTCTATTACTAATAGAAAATTAGTAGATTGAATAACTGGAAGAATTGTCTTCCTTGAGGTAAACTCTGCTTTCCGATTTCAGTCAGAGTACTGAGAGTTTTATGTTGAAGAGCAGTTTATCTTTATATTTGGGGACATTTCTTTGTTAAATGTTGACTGTAAAGCTTTATCTTGTGAGGTTGCAGGGTTTGTCTCATTTTGTGTGTTTTTTATTTTGTTCACTGGTTTTTATATTGAGTAGGTGATAATTAATTTTTTAAAATTAATACTCTAATGTTTACTGATACCCTAATACTTTATTCAGCCTGTAATGACTTAGGAGGAAATTGCTTTCTGGTAAATAGATCTTTACCCCAGCATGGAAAGTGAGCCTCCTGTGGGTATGACAATAATTTGATTCAAGGTATTTCAAATCTTGGTACCTCTGTTCCAGTCTGTCCTGAAGGCGTGGTTGTTTTTCTGATGTAAGACACCAATCTTAGAAGGTTTGTCTTGAGACCACCAGCTTGTTTTGTACAGATAGTGAAGCAGCTGTGATATGGCAGTAGCTTTCATTCTGCCAAATTGAATTTGATTTGAACCAGTGACCTTGAGGTGCAAGGCTTGGTAGCCTGTTACTTTTCCTTTGAGACATTAAATCCTCTTTTGACTTTGACTTTCCTACATGAATGAGCCTTCTTTCATTAACATTTCTGTTTAAATCTTGAGGTAAATTGTGATTCAGAACTTCAGTGTCAACTTTGTCTGGTTACTCACGCAATGGGTGAGGTGTTTGGGTACCTACACTCTTTCTCCTTTGTCATGGGGCAGGTAAAGCTCACATCCAGTGGGTCTGGATACTTCCAGCAGATGGCACTTCAAAACTGCTTATTCTCTCTGTCATCCATGAGCCTTGCTTTGAAATAATACTTCATGTATTTTAGTTTTTATTAGTAGCTTCAAAATAACTTCAGAAGGGGAGTTTTTGTCAGTGAGAAGTGTTTTTAGATAGGAAAACATCTATTTCAGTAAGCGTGATTATATAAAGAAGATGTGGATAGAACATTTCAATGAAAAGATACTCTTTTAGAGTCTCTAGAGATGATTTAACGCAAGAGAGATCTTACGTCCAGAGTTGATATCAAGCTTAGAAATGATTGCTGACTGGAAGGTTTGGGGAAGGGACATGGTATGCTTATCCCCTTTTGAAGACTGCAACAAACTTGTACTTGCTTCTGCTAATTACCATTTCATTTCCTTATAGGAGAAGAATAGTATTAAGTGGGCTTCCAGGTGGGACTACATTTTGGAGTCCATGCCACATACAAACATCCAATGGTTTAGGTAAGATTTGCTATTTATTTAGTGAGTAACCTAATTTATTCAGTGAGTAACCTTGCAGGGAACACAAAGATTTCTTAGTTGTACTTCTAGGGAGATAGAACAAAGTCTATAGGTTTTCAGTTAAGAAAACTTTCGTTTATGACGTAAGTTTTCATCTCCTGGGAGCAATTGTATTTACTGCATTTTGTGAAAGGAATGCATCATCAGTATCCAAAAGGAAAGCAGCTTCCATTGTTTTACTTTATCGTCTCCATTCTGGAGAAGTTTTGAGACATTGCAGCTCTGTAGCATTCTTATTGTTACTGTCAGGCTTTGACTGCCAAGTGAGAGGTACATATGTATAATGCATGTTTTGTACTTAGCAGCGGCTTACAGTAAAAAGGTCTTTCTTTATGAGTAAAAGATTATGCGAAAAGCTCTTGCTTGTTTTATTTCCCTCCATAGCATGGGAATGATACTAAGTAAGTATATAATTTCTGTTGAAGTGTTTATGTTTTGCAATGTCAATCTTGAAAAGGCTAATCCAAATAAATTGTTCTCTACAAAATACTAAATGGCACAATATCACTTTCATTGGGTGATAGATAAGAAACCTACTTTACAGTCTGCTTTAAGAACTGTAGCTGTTTCACCACGGAAATTACTTCTGAGCTATATAAGGAGAATAAAGAAATGCAATATGTAATGTCATCAGAATTAGCAAGGTGTCATGAAATACTGTTTCTGTCTCTTAAGAAGTCACAGACACCTAAGTTTTCCACCTTTATCTTCTCTGGATGAGAAAATACTGAAAGGTTGGAATATCTAAGGCTTTTCTTCAGATCTGAGCTGTACGTGTAGTATGAACTGGTACATGTCCTGAAACCTGAAAAATTGGATTCAAAGTTTGACTTTTTCTTTATTCACAGTATAATGAATTCCCTTGTGATTGTTCTCTTCTTATCTGGCATGGTGGCTATGATCATTCTGAGGACTCTTCATAAAGATATTGCAAGATACAACCAGATTGACTCTTCTGTGAGTAAAATTTACAGCTTTTACATCAGCACATTTTTCTGTCCATGGTGATGTCTGCCTCTTAATTTTGAGTACAGTCTAGAGAGATGTATAACTATGATGAATTTTATACATGCTAATATTTCTGGGGGTTAAAAATTATTGGAGATAATCTGATTGGCATAGGCCGATACAAATTGATGTTACCTGTGGCTGGAAACTGAACAACTAAACTTCGTTTAGTTAGGAGATCATAATATTGCAGTTCACATGCAACACAACTTTTGACCTCTAGCTGTGTTAGCACTACTTGGTGTGTCTGTAAATGATATTTTATTTTATTTGTAAATACAACTCCTGTTGTAATCACTGTGTTAAACTGTATTTAATTTAAATTACTGAGATGACTGAAGCCTGTTGCCAACCGACTGAACCTATTGTGAATTCTTTTGAGATATATACTCCTTAAAATGGGGAAGTGGCAGGTTCCTAGAGTGGAAGAGAATATAACTGATTGTGAGTTGAAAAGACTTGACCAGTAGACTGAGAGTAATTTTTACTCAGCCTTTTTCTCATTGGTGAAAGTGTTATCTGCAACTTAAAGATCAGAAGTAAGGTCAGATGCAACAAAGGTTTGAATTTTCACTCTTGTTGCTGTCCATCTGGTTAAAGAAACACTTCAAAATGCACAAAAATGTTTCCTATCAAAATTAAAACATCTGAAAATACTTGTGTTCTTCTTTGTGGTTTTAATATTGAATATCTTTTGTTAATATAAATCCAGACAGTGATTTAAAGTGGAATGATTTTTCTCACGTCCTTTAACTGGTAGTTTTTGTGAAGCTTCTGTTTGATCTACCAATTAAATTTTGTTCAATACTTTATACTGTGTTGTCTTTATTAGTTGATGATTCCTAATGTGACAAGGAGCAAGACTTGCAGAAGCTTGATTAGTTTTTATGAGTAACAGCAGGGATAGGTGTGACTTTCAGAAAGCTACAGTTTTTTATTTTCTTGCAAGATATGAGGGACTTGAAGATCTGTTGCAGTTCAAGGAGTTTATTTAAAAAGGTGCGAAATAATTGTGCAAAAGAGGACCTGGGCTGAAGAAGATGCAGGGAAGGAAATTAGTATCTCACTTTTAGGGGATGCCAGTGATTGTACTTCAAAAGAGGTTGATGCACCTGCCGGTGACTGTGGTCTTAGAATGTGCATTTAATGTTTCAACCGATGCTAGCTGGCTTTTAGTGTGATGTGGATTTAGTGAGATATTCATTAATGAAGTGTTTAGAAAACATTAGATTATTTTTAGGGTCTTAGGACTAAGAGACAATTGCCGAATTGAAGAGAACTCAAGTCAGTATGTTTTCACCAGTGAGAGGTAAAGCTCTTTATTTTTTCTTCTTTTTTCTTTGTTTTTTTGTCCTTTTTTTTAAAATCTCTTTGATAATGACTACTTGAATGTAGGGGACTTTAATCTTTGTTAGAATGTTTTGAGAACTAAGCTAAATTAATGGTAAGATGAGGATTACCGCACCTTTGAAAAGTTTAGAGTAATTTTGCTGTAATATTTTTTGAAACTCTAAAATATAGTTTACTACTTGGTTTAGTTGTACAGTTGCTACCATTATGTTGTATGTTAAAGGTTAGCAATATGAAATACTGCTGAATTTTTGGAAACATCTTCTGCGTTCTGTTAGGACGTAAATCACTAAGCATTTGTTCTTGCTTAGTGATCACCATTTTGGAAACAGAGATTTGCTTCAGGTGGTAACCTTCGTAACTCTTTCATTCCTTACAATTACCTGGTAAAAGCCTTTCTTCTGTCTTACCTCAACAATTTTCTCGTCATTATCACAATTAGTTCAAGTTCAGACTTACAGGAAGTTTTGTATTTATGCTTCTTTGACCAAACAAATCTTTCTTTGCTGGAAGAGCATTGATGTGTTGGAATTATACCTGGATATCTGGTATTGTTTTCTATCAGGTGTAGGGTGTGGTTTTGTATTTTAATCGCAGTTATCTTGTGTTTAATACTTTTCAATTTTTGTATTCATTTATCAGCCTTGTGAGAATAATTTCTAGCAAGCCAAGGTATCAGTATGGGGAAAGCAAAGAAAATCTGACAGAAAAGAAAATTACGTTATCTATTGCAATTAAAGGTGCTCTATGTCATTCACCACTGTGGTCTACTTTCTTTTTTACCCTGTTTTTTGGCAAGCTTTAATTCTAAGGGTAGGCAGTCCTTCGAACTGAACTCAATATTCCTACACTGAATGGAATCTGTGGCTTTTAAGAGGAGTAGAGGGTCTTCTTGTGGGGGTGGTTATCTGTGGTTCTGTGCATTAGTTTTTTTTTGTTTGGTTGTTTTTTTGTGAGGGGAGGTACCTATTTTAAATGTCTTTATTGAAAAGTTTTGTTCTTCAGCAGTGGTTCCTTAGAGCCATTGACTGAGGTTTCCCCCTCCTCATTCCATGCTTCCATCCATTCACCTCTGGCAGAGTGTTTGTACTTGTCCCTCATGATTCCAGGGAGCAAACTTCCTTCTGGACTACAGAGAGAGACAGTTTCATTCTTTTCCACTGATCATTGAGACCAGTGGGCTTTGAAATAGAAACAGAAAAAGATAAATGCATGAACTAGATTGATGTTAAAGCTAAGCTGAGTGCTTTGTTTTAGTTTAGTTTAGAATGATATTCTATGGTTTGAGTAATTANTTCTTATCTGGCATGGTGGCTATGATCATTCTGAGGACTCTTCATAAAGATATTGCAAGATACAACCAGATTGACTCTTCTGTGAGTAAAATTTACAGCTTTTACATCAGCACATTTTTCTGTCCATGGTGATGTCTGCCTCTTAATTTTGAGTACAGTCTAGAGAGATGTATAACTATGATGAATTTTATACATGCTAATATTTCTGGGGGTTAAAAATTATTGGAGATAATCTGATTGGCATAGGCCGATACAAATTGATGTTACCTGTGGCTGGAAACTGAACAACTAAACTTCGTTTAGTTAGGAGATCATAATATTGCAGTTCACATGCAACACAACTTTTGACCTCTAGCTGTGTTAGCACTACTTGGTGTGTCTGTAAATGATATTTTATTTTATTTGTAAATACAACTCCTGTTGTAATCACTGTGTTAAACTGTATTTAATTTAAATTACTGAGATGACTGAAGCCTGTTGCCAACCGACTGAACCTATTGTGAATTCTTTTGAGATATATACTCCTTAAAATGGGGAAGTGGCAGGTTCCTAGAGTGGAAGAGAATATAACTGATTGTGAGTTGAAAAGACTTGACCAGTAGACTGAGAGTAATTTTTACTCAGCCTTTTTCTCATTGGTGAAAGTGTTATCTGCAACTTAAAGATCAGAAGTAAGGTCAGATGCAACAAAGGTTTGAATTTTCACTCTTGTTGCTGTCCATCTGGTTAAAGAAACACTTCAAAATGCACAAAAATGTTTCCTATCAAAATTAAAACATCTGAAAATACTTGTGTTCTTCTTTGTGGTTTTAATATTGAATATCTTTTGTTAATATAAATCCAGACAGTGATTTAAAGTGGAATGATTTTTCTCACGTCCTTTAACTGGTAGTTTTTGTGAAGCTTCTGTTTGATCTACCAATTAAATTTTGTTCAATACTTTATACTGTGTTGTCTTTATTAGTTGATGATTCCTAATGTGACAAGGAGCAAGACTTGCAGAAGCTTGATTAGTTTTTATGAGTAACAGCAGGGATAGGTGTGACTTTCAGAAAGCTACAGTTTTTTATTTTCTTGCAAGATATGAGGGACTTGAAGATCTGTTGCAGTTCAAGGAGTTTATTTAAAAAGGTGCGAAATAATTGTGCAAAAGAGGACCTGGGCTGAAGAAGATGCAGGGAAGGAAATTAGTATCTCACTTTTAGGGGATGCCAGTGATTGTACTTCAAAAGAGGTTGATGCACCTGCCGGTGACTGTGGTCTTAGAATGTGCATTTAATGTTTCAACCGATGCTAGCTGGCTTTTAGTGTGATGTGGATTTAGTGAGATATTCATTAATGAAGTGTTTAGAAAACATTAGATTATTTTTAGGGTCTTAGGACTAAGAGACAATTGCCGAATTGAAGAGAACTCAAGTCAGTATGTTTTCACCAGTGAGAGGTAAAGCTCTTTATTTTTTCTTCTTTTTTCTTTGTTTTTTTGTCCTTTTTTTTAAAATCTCTTTGATAATGACTACTTGAATGTAGGGGACTTTAATCTTTGTTAGAATGTTTTGAGAACTAAGCTAAATTAATGGTAAGATGAGGATTACCGCACCTTTGAAAAGTTTAGAGTAATTTTGCTGTAATATTTTTTGAAACTCTAAAATATAGTTTACTACTTGGTTTAGTTGTACAGTTGCTACCATTATGTTGTATGTTAAAGGTTAGCAATATGAAATACTGCTGAATTTTTGGAAACATCTTCTGCGTTCTGTTAGGACGTAAATCACTAAGCATTTGTTCTTGCTTAGTGATCACCATTTTGGAAACAGAGATTTGCTTCAGGTGGTAACCTTCGTAACTCTTTCATTCCTTACAATTACCTGGTAAAAGCCTTTCTTCTGTCTTACCTCAACAATTTTCTCGTCATTATCACAATTAGTTCAAGTTCAGACTTACAGGAAGTTTTGTATTTATGCTTCTTTGACCAAACAAATCTTTCTTTGCTGGAAGAGCATTGATGTGTTGGAATTATACCTGGATATCTGGTATTGTTTTCTATCAGGTGTAGGGTGTGGTTTTGTATTTTAATCGCAGTTATCTTGTGTTTAATACTTTTCAATTTTTGTATTCATTTATCAGCCTTGTGAGAATAATTTCTAGCAAGCCAAGGTATCAGTATGGGGAAAGCAAAGAAAATCTGACAGAAAAGAAAATTACGTTATCTATTGCAATTAAAGGTGCTCTATGTCATTCACCACTGTGGTCTACTTTCTTTTTTACCCTGTTTTTTGGCAAGCTTTAATTCTAAGGGTAGGCAGTCCTTCGAACTGAACTCAATATTCCTACACTGAATGGAATCTGTGGCTTTTAAGAGGAGTAGAGGGTCTTCTTGTGGGGGTGGTTATCTGTGGTTCTGTGCATTAGTTTTTTTTTGTTTGGTTGTTTTTTTGTGAGGGGAGGTACCTATTTTAAATGTCTTTATTGAAAAGTTTTGTTCTTCAGCAGTGGTTCCTTAGAGCCATTGACTGAGGTTTCCCCCTCCTCATTCCATGCTTCCATCCATTCACCTCTGGCAGAGTGTTTGTACTTGTCCCTCATGATTCCAGGGAGCAAACTTCCTTCTGGACTACAGAGAGAGACAGTTTCATTCTTTTCCACTGATCATTGAGACCAGTGGGCTTTGAAATAGAAACAGAAAAAGATAAATGCATGAACTAGATTGATGTTAAAGCTAAGCTGAGTGCTTTGTTTTAGTTTAGTTTAGAATGATATTCTATGGTTTGAGTAATTAACATTTGCTTTTTCTTGCTTTAGGAGATGAGAATTTCCTTGAAAAATCTTGCCTTTTTCACTGAACCATTAGGGGGTTATAAAATCAATGAGTGATGAATCAGATGCAATTAGTCTGGCTTTGGATCTTAACTGGGAGCTAATCAAACTTTAAATATGTATTTTGCATCTTGTTTGTGTTAATTCACTACTGCATTATGTATTGCTGCTAAAGACATTGTTGATTTTATACAGGAAGATGCCCAAGAGGAATTTGGCTGGAAGCTGGTTCATGGAGATGTGTTCAGACCTCCAAGGAAGGGAATGTTACTGTCTGTCTTTTTGGGCCAAGGAACCCAAATTTTCATTATGACGTTTATTACTTTATGTAAGTAACATTATTAAGGCAATGTGTATGTAATAGTAAGAAAGTAATAAGTAATAAGAAAGATGCAATATTATTAAACAAATGATAGAAGCCTTCTTTTGGAAATTAAGTCCTTCCTTTAGTAATATAAAATATTAATGTAATTTCATAACAGTAATTAGATAGCTTCAGTAATGCTGTTGTAAGCATTGTCATTGAAAAATTGTAATACTTGGGCTAATGCAGATTCTTAATGAATTCAGAAATCAAACTTCCTTCTTACAAGTTTTTTTTAAAAAACACAGTTTTGCATGGTGTAATTATCCAAGGGTCCAGTAATGGAAGTTCAAAGATGTAATTAAGGCTTTAATGTTCTGGGAACCCATTCTGTCCAATACGTTTGACTTGAGCCTGCAGCCATACAGGAATATGAGCAAGAGTGCACGCCACTGAAATAGTACTGACACAATGTTGAGGTAATAAGAGCCTACCATAAATAGCTATATATGCATGTGGTTATGTAACCTGTCACAAGATGGTAGTTTTTTATTAGTTATCGGTAAAGTTTATGAGCATTCCTTTTCTTACTGTACAGTAGAATTGGAAAGTACACAGATACTTAGTACAAAAGAAGAATCTTTCAAATTCTGTTCTCCAGGTTTAATTCCAATCTTGGTCTTTCATGGGGGAGCTGCTTTTTCTATTTGTTGTATGATACTGTAAGATTACTAGAATTTTCTTGATGAGTTTGTCTTTCAGTGACGATCACAACTCTGTATCTTGCTTAGCAGTGATAGTTTCCTGTGCAATCAGTGTAGTAGTGTAGAAAGAAGTTGATGGCAAGAGAAAATGCTTTTGATGGATGGTGGCATTATATTTTTCAGCCTTTTGGCTATGAAAAACCTTCTACTTAAGAGATGAGGTAGAAATAATGCTTTTGAATGAAACAGTGCCATTTAAGGGTATGTTCTATGGGATGGGGTTGTACAAGAACTTATGCACTCAACCTTTATTTAAATATGTGGTAGTAAAAGGGAAAAACATTCACAGTAATCTGTGTTATAAGGGTATTTTGACATGTGTCCACAAATAACTGAATCTTTTTGTCTCTTTAGTCCTAGCTTGCCTTGGTTTCCTTTCTCCTGCCAACCGTGGTGCTTTGATGACCTGTGCAGTTGTGTTGTGGGTCTTACTGGGAACTCCAGCTGGTTATGTGTCTGCTAGAATGTACAAGAGTAAGTACATGCATTTATTTAATGTGACACATGCTAACTCAGAATTGCTGGGCTGTCACAGTTAGAACCACAAAAAGAACCACACTCACCCGTTGGGTAGAAGCAGGGAAAAGAGGACAGTTTATTATGATTTGAGGTTTATATAGTATTTGGGATTTGGTCAAGGACTGGTCAATGAGAGGAACACCTCTCTGACCCCAGTGGTCAATACAGAAGTCCATCACCGAGAGGAATGAAAACTATATAGATTGTTTTGAGAGACTCCAAAGGAAAATACGTAAACAATCATCAGAAGGCTTAGTATTATGGCAATAGGGCTGAATCTGAACCTCCAGCTGGAGCTGGTGTCTCAGCATATCTGCTTCTTGCTGCCATTCTGCAAAACAGTTAGAAAAAGTCTTGACCCTGAAATTGTTTTTACTTTTTCTCCTCAGCGTTCAGAGGTGAGAAGTGGAAGACCAATGTCTTGCTTACAGCTCTGCTCTGCCCTGGGTTAGTATTTTTTCCCCTCACGGTTTCCTTTATTCTTAAGTATAGACGAAACTGAGGTGGAAAGGAGTTGGGGAAAAGCCAATTGTTATGATACTTATCTGTGTGATTTTATTGTACTCCCAAGCTGCTTTTCCCTTTGTGTATTGCCTATCTGTGAATATAAAGAAAAGTGAATTCTAGGAAACTAGAATCTGGTAGTCTAGAACAGAGCTAGGTTCTTGGCTTCTTGTTTTGTTGTCAGCTGTAGAGGTAGGAGGAATGGGGCAACTCTCTTGCAAGGTTGTGTCACAGCCTTTGGGAATCACTGCACCAGAACATTCGGCACAGTGCTGGGTTAATTCCAGTTTGGTACTACAGTACTCAGGATGTTCCAGGTAATTCTGGTTATAACCTTACATAAATGTAGGTGGTGTCCAGTTTGGGATATGGCTGTAGTGTGTATCATACTATACTGTGTGTCCAATACTGTTCTGCTTCGGAAGCGCAATAGCACTTCAACCTTTTGTTTTCTCATAGCTCTTAGGACCTTTTATGAGAGTTAGTGGGGACAGGGAGCAGAAACTACTTTCTTCTGCAAGCCTTTAATGTTTCTTAGTTGCAACTTTAAGTACATGAAGTTGTCCCTTGGCAAATATCCTTGGCAAAAGTGGAAGAAAAGATTATAAATTTCTTAAAGTATTTCTTCCCCCCAAAAACCTCAGAATGAATAAAACATGACTTGGCTTCAAGTAAAGCAGAATTTCATCAAATGAAAGGTAATATATTTGATAACAACCAAGTGTAGTATTTCTATGAAAAGTCTTACTTCTAAACAGAATGTGTACTTCAGTCTCCCTGCTGCCATTTAGATATTATCAGGAGAGAGAAGAAAATATGTATCGATGGAAAGAATACCATGCTGATCAGTTAAACTCCCAAATAAATTGAGTTTCACAGAGGAAGTAAATAACTGGGGCTGATAGAATATGAACGGATAACCTGATTACACTGTGATAGTTCAGCAAATTTGCATATCATAAACAGCCCAAGGCCTTTTTAATCTCAATAGACTGATGGGAGTTCATATTTGCAGTATTTTTTTAACTGTGGAGGAGGTGAGTGAGGTCTGTGCTAGGAGCCTGGGTAGATGATAAAGATTAGAAAGGCTTCTAAAATGAATTTGATTTTTATATTTTGTTCAACAAGATGCTTACACCAGGGGTCGCTTGGGTGTGCTTATTGGACAAGTCTGTTCCCCCAAACAGTTTTGGCAAGTGTCAGGCCTCTTCTAGGAAAAAAAGGAGCCTGTCTATTGCTCTAATCCTTCCTCCTTGCTTTTTAAATTAAAATACAGTGAAAGGATGCATGTTCGCTTCAGGGCAGCTTGAATTCTGTATCAGGAACACTTTTAACAAAACCAGACAGTGGTGCACTTTGCAGGACCCATTCTGAGGCTGAATTTTTTTTGGTGTATCTTTGAATACAGGAATAATTGCAATTAACACAAGCTTTTTTACGTGGGGTTCTTTGCAGAATGAATGTTCTGCTTTGTTTTCAGAATGGGATGTTTGAAATCTTCATCTCATTGATTCAGCAACACCATCTCTGAGTTGTTTTCTAATTTTTGTCCAGGATGTTCAGAAAATGAGGCAGATATGTTTAATGGGGGAGAGGGAAAAGCAGTCTGGAGGCAAATCATAACTCATGCAGTCTTTATTTAAATTCTCCAGAAGCACAGGCTACTTAATATGTGTAACTTCATGCTTATACAAATATTTCTGTTGTAGAGCAGAGCCATCTTTAATCCCCCCTTTCCCTTTGTGACACAAACTGCTGCAGCACATTAGGTCTGTTGTGAGAGTCCCTGGGTCATCCTCAATAGGAGATTTTTCTATCACTGTATTCAGAAGTAATTTACTATTTATAAAGGACATAAATAAAGGAAATATTTATGATTTTAATAGGAAACAAGATTCAGATAAGGAGTTTTTTAATTTATTCTATATTTTTCCATTCTTTGTATTGATTTTTTTCAGTGGGATATTTCTGTTACTTTTTGGTGTTATGTATGGAATCTTTATTTAAATAATGGCTGTACCATAACTGCCTACATTACAAGACTAGGTGGTGCAGGCATTTTTACTTGAACTGCACCAGTGGTGAAAGGAGCTAGGACTGTTGGGAAATTGGAAATTTGAAAGAAGCTACATTTATTTTAAACGATTTACATTTTGTAATGCTAAGTGATACTTTTTCTTTCTTGAATATTTTAATATATTTTCTGATTTTATTTTTCAGGATTGTCTTTGCTGATTTCTTCATTATGAATCTCATTCTGTGGGTGAAAGGCTCCTCAGCTGCCATCCCTTTTGGCACTTTGGTTGCTATTCTTGCTATGTGGTTTGGAATTTCAGTCCCACTAACCTTTGTTGGTGCCTATTTTGGCTTCAAAGAGAGGGTAGGACCCTTTGAATACAGATTTGAAATACACTGTCCTCTGTAACTGAGCCGTTGAATCTCTAAGCAAGAGTTCTAGACAGGATCTGGTTGGATTGAAACATCTGTGATCCCATGATTGTAAAACAATATTTTACTGACTTGATATTGAAACAGAGTGCATATTTGTAGTGTTACACCAAACTTTTTTTTTTTCTGTCCATTCACTAGAATCAGATGTTAATAATGTCCTTGGAGGTCTTACTTGCTTCTTGTGCTTCAGCAATACCTTGGTAGTATTGCTGAGTTTTGAAGTAGTGCTTAAGAGAGGCTTCAATTTTGTACTTCACTTGTTTGAAGTAATGCCAGACAGCTAAGAAAAAGGTGATGTTATTGGATTTTTTAAGATTTTATTTTAGGACTGAATTTAAGATTTTAATTAAGGACTGAACAGATTTATTTCTTTCGTATTCTGCCTTGCTTACTGGCCCATAGTTGGAATGTCTAAAGCATGTGTGCTTTTTCCTAATGCTGGGCATGAAGTTTGTAGGTTTTTTTGTTTGATAATTTGTGATAGCTTATGAATGAAAATATATAGTTATGTTTATCAAATCTTTATATGCTAATACTAGAAAAACGTAATCTTATTTATGATGTAATAATTAATATTTTATTTCTATTNATGTAATACTTCATATTTTATTTCTATTAATTTTTTTCTGCAGCCTATTGAACATCCAGTACGTACAAACCAGATTCCTCGCCAAATCCCAGAGCAGTCATTTTTCACAAAGCCATTGCCTGGTATCATCATGGGTGGTATCTTACCCTTTGGCTGTATTTTTATTCAGCTTTTTTTCATTCTGAATAGCATTTGGTGAGTATCACTTTTTTCCCCTCTAGTTGTACAGGTTTGATAATACACACAGTGAGTTTGAACATCCCAAAGCAAATAATATGTTTTTATTTGTTTTTAATTTTAGGTCTCATCAGATGTATTACATGTTTGGATTCCTGTTCCTAGTTTTTATAATTCTTCTAATTACATGTTCGGAAGCTACAGTTTTGCTGTGCTACTTCCATCTGTGTGCAGAGGTAAAAGTTACAGTTCTGATGTAGATATGTCTTGTAGCTGGAAGATGTTGCACATACAGGTGAGGTATTCACATACACTGTGAAGTGTTGGACACTATGAACTGATTGTATTTTCAGCCTTGGCATGCCTGTCTTAGCCACTCTTCTGAAATGTGCTTTTTGCTTCAAAATCCACTGCTATAGATAAGCAAAAACAAACAGCTTTGATTTTAGAGTAATTTCATCTTCCTAGTACAAGCAATACAGCTGACCTTGAAGAGAGAAAATGTCTACGTGTCATGTTGAAATTTTTCTGAGTTAAATTTTACAGAATTAAATATTTCATAAGACAATGTTATTTTTTCACCATCTTATCTATATTCCATTTCCTACATGGTGTTTCTTAGTGAGTGGTTTATTGTTTCTTTCAGGACTATCACTGGTGGTGGAGGTCGTTCTTGACCAGCAGCTTTACAGCAGTTTATCTCTTTATCTATGCAGTCCATTACTTCTTCTCCAAACTCCAGATAACAGGAACTGCAAGCACCATTTTATACTTTGGTTACACAATGATCATGGTCTTGATTNTCTTTTCACGGGTAAGTACAATGTTCCAACTAAAATTAATATAGAGGGCTCTGATTTTGAAATGAAAACGTCAGNGCAAGCACCATTTTATACTTTGGTTACACAATGATCATGGTCTTGATTTTTTTTCTTTTCACGGGTAAGTACAATGTTCCAACTAAAATTAATATAGAGGGCTCTGATTTTGAAATGAAAACGTCAGGTGAAATTTAGATTACATGAAATATTAAATACAATTTAATACTCTTTAGGCAGTGTAATTTATATGGTTTGTGACACCACACAAGGCAATAAGGTATTTTTTACATTTTCTTCCTAATTTGAAATTACATCTCTTTATGGTAGAAGGAATTTTCCTTTATTGAATATTATATTAGCAGTGAGTTCAAAATATTATATTTTCAAAGGCCTGTTCTTTTTCACTTTGATATTGAGTATTAACTTGATTCTGGATTTCGTAATTGGTTCTAGAAGTTCTGTAGTTAAACAATAATTTCACTCTGTGTATGGAGGATAAAAGATATTTTCAGCTTTCACTATCAGCCAGTGAAGGAGGCTGGTGCTGGGGAAGAAGTGAATGTTTGCAAGATAGAGTTTTAGTACTGTTAGTTGTCTTACCTGCTCATTAAACCACTTCATAATGATGGAAATGTACCTTGACTGGAGAAACAGATTTGAAATACGGCTCTCCAGTGTAAGTTGTCCAGCTTTTTTGATGTAACTCATGCAGGCCAAGTGTCTTCTACAGGATTATTTTATTGTTCATTATCACTTGACTGAAACAATAAATTTGAGGTTGAATTTGATAAGAAATCTGTGCCAAGTTTACCATGTGTTACTGAAATAAGCTCTTTGAAGGGTAGTGGCCTTGAAAGATAGCCATGAGTGTTTTATCTTGGTGTTCATCATACTGCTGCTGTTGTATATGTAGACTTAACACATGAAGTCATATCTCGTAGGTGTCACTGCTTGGCTTCATGAAATACTGCAATGACAGAACTAGAGAAAATGCTTGTTCATATATGATGGGCTGTTAATAAAAACGGCTGTGATAGTCACTCCAAAGATTTGTAATAGAGGATTTTTCTCTGCATGGCGTGGTAGCTTATATTGCTACTTTTTAACTTCTTCTGCCTGTTTGTTGAAAGCTGCTGTGATTACTTTGTGTTCACTGTGTGAAATGCATCTTTTAGTTAAGTGCAGTTAA
>SWJQ01001195.1:62512-88863 GCA_007252995.1 Zosterops borbonicus | reverse complement strand
TGTCCAGCCTGGCCTTGGGCACTGCCAGGGATCCAGGGGCAGCCACAGCAAATCTGGGCACCCTGTGCCAGGGCCTGCCCACCCTGCCAGGGAACAATTCCTGCCCAAAATCCCACCCAGCCCTGCCCTCTGGCACTGGGAAGCCACTGCCTGTGTCCTGTCCCTCCATCCCTTGTCCCCAGTCCCTCTGCAGCTCTCCTGGAGCCCCTTTAGGCCCTGCCAGGGGCTCTGAGCTCTCCCTGGAGCAGCTCCCTGGCCTCCTCTGTGCAGCTCTCCAGCAGCTCCAGGTCTTTGCTGTGCAGGGACCCCCAAGCTGGAGCAGCTCTGCTGTGGGGTCAGCCTGGGGTCAGCACAGGGAAAGGGGCTTTGGGGCTGGAGCTGCTATTCCTGCTGGAGGAGATCAGAGCCCATCCCAGCCAATCCCACCCCTCACATCACCTGCTGGAACCTTCATTCACCCAGAGTTTTGGCAACTTCATTTGGAGGGAAACATGAATGTTACTTTTTTCAGTCCTGTACTTCCAGGCTACATAAGCTGACATGAAAAAAATCCCCAAAACCCAAAAAAGGAAGTTGAGTTTCTCTCTATCAACTCTCCTGACCAGCAGCAGCAGCACAGGACACAGCCACTGCCTGGATTGTGATATTTCACCTCTCCAGGTGAGCACCCCCAGCTCTCCCAGCCTGGCTCCAGAGAGGTTCCAGCCATCTAATAGTTCTTGGAAACAGAATCAGAGTTTTTCAGGTTAAATCCATTTGTCCAAAACCTGGCCACGACAGGCTGGGAAATTCTCTTTCCCCATGTGGTCTCATCTCAGAAGAACAAAAGTGCCAGTGCTGATCTCCAGCTGCTGTTTCATCCTAAGGTCTGGAGGAGGCACCAGGGATTAACTGGAGAGCCCTGAAGTGCAGGAGCCAGCAAGGTGGTGCTGTTGCAGTGGGAACAAGCCCCGTGCTGGGATATATCAGCAGGGCAGAAATGTCTTGGCTTTCCCTGCATAGCAGGGTGGTGATGATGGATATTGTGTCCAGCTGTTTTCTGGAGAGGAACTTTGTTCAGAGAATGGAGTGCCAGTACAAGGGGAATGGCTTCCCAGTGCCAGAGGGCAGGGCTGGATGGGATCTGGGGCAGGAATTGTTCCCTGGCAGGGTGGGCAGGCCCTGGCACAGGGTGCCCAGAGCAGCCCCTGGATCCCTGGCAGTGCCCAAGGCCAGGCTGGACATTGGGGACAGTGGGAGGTGTCCCTGCCATGACAGGGCTGGGATGAAAAGGTTTTTAAGGTCCCTCCCAACCCACACTGATCTGGGATTCAGGGCTGTGGTGCTGTGAACAGCATCCCAGGATCTTCCCCAGCCTTTGGGGTGAGGATGGTCCGTGGTGGAGCCCAGTACTGGGATGGCAGGACAGGAGCCTCCTGCTGCTGGAGGTCAGTGGTGTGGGACCTGTCCCTGCCCAGCTCACCCTCCCTGTCTCCTGCCAGCATTCCCTGTCCCCATGGCAAGGTGTCTCTGCCCCTGTCCTGGCAGTATCCCCTCACAGCAGGCTCTGACCTGCCCCAGGGGCTTCTCCAGCTCAGCCAGGCCAGGCTCCTGCCCTTGGAAATGCAGGTGCTGCTTTGAGGTTTGGCCTGGCCTGACCCCCAGGGGAGCCCTGGGAGAGGAGCCCGAGGTGTGACTGTGCAGAGCTGCCCCAGGAGCCGGAGCTGACCCACTTCCTGGGATCCTCATCCCAGACTAATCCCTGCTCTGGGGAAAGTTCCTGCCCTGAGCTGCCGTGCTTGGGTTAATCATCCCTGCAGGACACCCTGCTCTGACCTCTCCCACCTGCTGCTACCTCACTCCTCGTGTGCTCCCCTGCCCCTGGCATGGACAGGGCAAACAGGGATGATCATTCCTGGTATTCAGGTGGTTGGGAATTCAGCCCGAGAAGGGGCTGGGAAATTCTTTTCAGAGCTGCTCTTATGAAAATGCCTCATCTGAAGGTGCAGGGGTTGTGTGGGGTTTGGGGCCTGAGGAGCAGCTCTGGCTTAGCCTTGCTCCAGCTGCTTTCCCAGCCTGATCCTGTACCTGGGCTAGTCCATGTGTGCATGAGGCAACCTCAGTGCTGCAGGTGAGGCTGCTGATGCTGCTGATGGGCAGGTAGGTAATACAGGGGGCCAGAAGATGACTTTCCTGGATTTTGGACTGGTTCATTCTGCACACCCCCTCCCCATCCCTCAGTTTCCCCATCCCAAGAACAACAGAGGGATGTTCTTGGGATGGGGAAGGGTCCTCAAGGGTCCCTGAGTTTACAGCTGTGTGAAGTGATGGTCCCAGAGCACATAAACTCCTTCCAGGCACTTTTATCCCCTTCCAGAGGCCCTGGGGCAGCATGAGGAGGTCATGGAGCTGTGCTGTGCCTGTCTCCTGCAAAGACCCCACTGGGTCTGCTCTGCTCCCAGCAGAGCTCAAAGCCCTCCCAAACCCTGCCCCACATTCCCCTTGTGCTCCTGGCTTGGAATGAGCAGGAAACCTGTTGTTTGTAAATCCAGCAATCCACGAAAATGCCTTCATCGTGTTCATCACGTCGGCCCTGGGCCACATGCTGCTCACCTGCATCCTCTGGAGAATGACTAAGAAACACACAGTAAGTCCCGAGGTACAGACACTTTCCTTTCTTTTCTCTGTGCTGGGAGCTGGGAGGGGGCTCTGGGGCTGTGCCAGGGCTGGGTCAGGGCTCTGGGGCCATGCTGGGGGCTCTGGGCTGGCACTGAAGGGCTTTGGCTGTCCTTGCTTGTGAAATAATCCTGAGAAGGTGCTAAAGGAGCCAACAGCAGCGAGTGAAACAGAAGTAGTCACCAAAATCCGTTATTTACCAAAGCAAAGTGGGAAGGAAGCATTTCATTTCCTGTTTTCTGGTTTTATTATTGAGTCACAGGATGGTTTTAGTTGGGAAGGGACCTCAAAGCTCATCCACTTCCACCCCTTTCCATGGGCAGGGACACCTCCCACTGTCCCAGGCTGCCCCAAACCCCATCCAGCCTGGCCTTGGGGCAGCCACAGCTGCTCTGGGCACCCTGTGCCAGGGCCTGCCCACCCTGCCAGGGAAGGATTTCCTCCCAGTACCTGATTAAGTTTTCATGGAGAGATCATATTGGAAGCCACTGTTGGCATCCCTGTGAACTTGGATTGCTCATCCCTTCTCCATTCCTGTTTCTAAGCTGAAGTTGGCTTACCTGTGCTGGGAATTGCTGCTCCTGCAAGCTGGGAGCAGTGGGAAGCAGGATTTGTTCTCCCTTTGCTCCAGAACGACTCTGTGGAGTAGGCTGGCTCTGGCTCCTTTTCTGGGGAGGGGTCAGGGGCTGCAGGGAGTAGCTGGGGGCAGCAGGTCTGGTGGAGGATCCAGCCAGGGGCTCCTGGCCCCACTGCCTGGATGGAGCTTCTGTGCTGTGCTGGTCTGTGGTGTGAGTCCTGGGCTGTGGGCAGGACACCCAGGTTTGTCTGGGACTGTGGGCACAGGGCAGGACATCCAGGTTTGTTCTGGGCTGTGGGGCAGGTGGGCAGGACACCCAGGTTTGTCCTGGGCTGTGGGGCAGGTGGGCAGGACACCCAGGTTTGTCCTGGGTTATGGGGCAGGTGGGCAGGACACCCAGATTTGTCCTGGGTTATGGGGGCAGGTGGGCAGGATATCCAGGTTTGTCCTGGATTATGGGACAGGTGGGCAGGACACCCAGGTTTGTCCTGGGTTATGGGGCAGGTGGGCAGGACACCCAGATTTGTCCAGGGCTGTGGGGTAGGTAGACAGGACATCCGAGTTTGTCCAGGATTATGGGGCAGGACAACCAGATTGGTCCTGGACTGTTGGCACTGACAAGCTATGAACAGGGCAGGACATCCAGGTTTGAGGCTGTGTGGCTGTGCCCATGTAGCTCCTGTACCTTGGCTTCACCTGTGGATCTGGGTTCCCTGGATCTCTCTGTCCTTTCCCTTTGGGATGCTTCTCCCAGCTGATCCCAGTCCAGCCCTCGTGGTCCTGGTGTGAAATGGGGAGGGGTCCCGGGGCTGTGTTGCCCCAGGAAGGTGTCCGCTTGCAGAGCAGAGCCCTGGGGAGGTGTGTGCCTGTGTCCCAGGGCTGGGAGCCTGCCGAGGGCTGCCCAAGCCTCTCCCAAGGGACTGTGAGCAGGGCTGCAGTGTGGGTACTGTGCCTGGCTCCGTGTCCCAGCAGGATGAGTGCTGGGGGGCCCAGCTCTGCAGTCCCAGAGCAGCTCCTGCTCCATCACTGCTGTTTATCCTCCCCTTCCGCCAATTCACCGCGCCTGTCCCTGCTGCCTCACTCCAGAGACCAGGAAAAGAAGCTTCCAGCAGTTGTTTGGCTGTAAGACTCCGTAGGAAAAGGGCTTGTGGAGATGCTGAGAGTCTCCTCGCTCACTGGGAAGTGATGTGTTCTCTCTGGTGATATGGGAATAGCTCACAGTCATTCCTTGGCAGCTTTCCCACAGCTTCCTTTATTTCTGTCATATTGTTTTGGCTTGTCTTTTTTTCTGGGTGAGCCCTCCAAGGCCCTGGATCTCCTTCCCTGCCACATCACCCACTGGGGCTGGTTCATCTCCCCTGCAACAGGCAGGGGTGAGGCATCCCAAATCCTGGGCTCAGCTTTGAGCCCCTCAGGGCAAGAGAGACTTTGAGGGGCTAAAGTATGTTCAAGGAGGGAAATGGAGCAGGGGAAGGGGCTGAAGAGGATCAGCCTGGAGAAAAGGAGGCTCAGGGGGGACCTTGTGGCTCTGCACAAGTCCCTGCCAGGAGGGGACAGCCGGGGGGGTCGGGCTCTGCTCCCAGGGAACAGGGACAGGAGGAGAGGGAACGGCCTCAAGGGAGGTTCACTTTGGGTATTGGGAAAATTCCTTCTTAGAAAGGGCTGTGCAGCCCTGGCACAGGTACCCAGGGCAGGGGTGGAGTCCCCATCCCTGGAGGGATTTCACAGCTGTGTGGATGTGACACCTGGGGACATGAGTCAGTGTTGGCCTTGGCACTGCTGGGGGAGCATTTGGACTCAGTGGTGTCAGAGGGATTTTCCAGTCTCATTGGTTCTGACTCTACCCAAGGAAGGAATGGAGGAATCTGCACATCCCTGAAGGGCAGGGAACATGGTGACACCTTGGCTGAGATGCCACCACCTGGCACAGTGCCACCACCCACCTCCTGCTCCCATCCTGGAGCAGCCCTGCTGGTGGAGGGGATCTGCCCTCGGGGGTGTGTGGTCCTCCCCAAAGCTGGGGGTTCCCCAAGGAGACAGGAGCCCTCCAGGGCCAGCCCTGAGGCCAGCGGGGGTGCGGTGTCCCTGTGCCAGCTCTGGTGTCCCTGTGCCAGCTCTGGTGTCCCTGTGCCAGCTCTGGTGTCCCCGCAGGATGGAGCTGTCGCCCAGGGCACGAGGGCTCGGAGGGAGGAGAAGGAAGGCGCTGCGGGGTGACGCAGCTCCCAGGCCGGCTGTGTCGGGGTGAGGAGGGCACAGCACTTGTCACACCACCAGGTGTCACCTTTGGCTGGGGGACATTGCTCACGCTGCAGCCGCCGTGTCCCCTGTCGGGTGACGCCAGTCATTCCCACGGATCCCCGGGCCGAGCGCGGTCTCCTGGGGCTTGTCCCGCTCTCTGCCTGGATTCCTCAGGCTCCGAGCCCTCTGCTCACAGCTGGTGGCCCCTGGCGGGCTTGGCACAGTTCCTGTGACACCCACGGCTTGCTTGGCCCAGCAGGGTGGGACAGTGGGATACAGGAGGTGCCACTGTCACATCCAAGGGCTTGGGCAGTGCCCGAGTGCCCAGCCACGCTCCTGGGGCTGTTTTAGGGCACAGCTGATCCCTCTGTGTGTATCACAGCACCTTGGGGACAAACAGCTGGGTTTGTGTCCCTTGTGTGGGGGCCTTTGTTCACATTTGCTGCCCCCAGCCCTGGAGCTGGTGGTGGCAGGAGGGGACAGGTGAGGGATGGCTCTGATCTCACAGTGTTCCATCCTTCCCTCCTCCTCAGCAGAGGGTCCCCACAGGGTTCAGGGTCTCCAGGGCCATCTCCTGGGCAAAACTCCGTGTGGGGAGAGCTGGGTCTGTCTGGAGGAGGGAACAGGGGCTCTGTGCCTTCCCAACCCATGGCTGGCACCCCTTTTAGCCCTGCTGAAGCTCCCCAGGTCTGGCAGTGTAGGAGGGGCAGGAATTGGTCTTGCAAAAGCTGCTCGTCCGGCGGGGCTCCTGTTGCAACTGCAGCTCTGCGAGGGCAGGAAGGTGCGCAGGAACTGGTTTGTAATGGGGAAGTGCAGGCGGTTTCCAGTTACGAGGTGGCAAATGCTGAGAGACAGGAAAATAAATTCTGTTTCTCCCTCCTCTGCGGCAGGGGAGAAAACAGAAAGCAGGAGGGAGAAAACAGAAAGCAGGAGGGAGAAAACAGAAAGCAGGAGAGAGAAAAGGAGGGGAAAGGGGCAACGCAGAGGAGAGAGAGATTCTGGGGAAAAGGGAAATGGAGCCTGGGAGCCTTCAGCTGTGGCTGATCACAGCACCCCGTGCCTGGTGCGTGGAGTGCCCACCTGGGCTGGCAGCTCTGCTCTTCCTGGCTGGCTGCTCGCCCTTAAAACCCTCCTTCCCCCAGCCCTGAGGCACGGAGCTGGGCAATGGGGCAGAGCAGTTTCACTTCTTGTTTGCAAACACATTTCCCCCCCCAGCTCAGGGCTGGTGGCACCAGCAGACACCAGTGTGTGCGTGTGGTGGCCACCAGGCTGGCTGGCTCAGCCCATCAGAGGAGGCCAGGGAGCTGCTGCAGGGCTGGAGCTCTGCAGCCAGGCTGGGAGAGCTGGGGTGCTCACCTGGAGAGGAGAAGCTCCAAGGAGAGCTCAGAGCACCTAAAGGGGCTCCAGAAGAGTTGGAAAGGGATTGGGGACAAGGCCTGCAGGGACAGGACACAGGGAATGGCTTCCCAGGGCCAGAGGGCAGGGCTGGATGGGATCCTGGGCAGGAATTGTTCCCTGGCAGGGTGGGCAGGCCCTGGCACAGGGTGCCCAGAGCAGCTGTGGCTGCCCCTGGATCCCTGGCAGTGCCCAAGGCCAGGTTGGACATTGGGGACAGTGGGAGGTGTCCCTGCCGTGGCCGGGGTGGCACTGGATGGGCTTTATGGTCACTTCCAGTCCACGCTGTGGCCAGTGGAGCTGGGTCCTGCTCTGTCACCAGCCCTTGGGCTCTGTCCTACAATGTCCCACAATGTCCCACTCCCCAGCACCCACAGGGCACAGGGGCTGAGCCCAGCCCAGGCTGCAGCCAGTGCAAAGGAGGCTCTGGGGCACAGCCCCCTCTGTCCCCTGGGCCCAGCTGAGCCCTCAGAGCTGGGGTGGGGTGTCTGAGCTGTCCCCGCTGTGGCAGAGCCGTGTGAGCAGCAGGGACCACGAGCGCCTTGGTGACCACGCGTGGTTTCACCCCAGCTCCTGCGGCGCCCCGGGGAGCCCGGCGGGGCCTCACACCAGCCCTCTATAAATAGCTGAGCTCTCTGTGGGGCCCTTGGGCTCCAGGCTCTCTGCACGGACCCGGAAACCCTCGAGGGGAGCTGGGGCTGTGTGTGACACGGAGCCCTGCAGGTGCCCCTTGTCCCCCAGAAAGGGATGAGGGGCAGAAGCAGTGCTTGGGTGGTCCCTGAGGAGTGAGCTGCTGCCGTTTGGGTTAAGATCACTGCCCCACAGGAACTGGGGGTAGGCACAGTCCTCCTCCTCTCTGGAGGCAGTGGAAGAAGCAGGAGGCTCCTGTGCCTCCTTGCTGGTGGCTCAGAGCAGCCACCCCTGAGCCCTCAGAGCTGCATTTGCAGGGCTTGCGGCTCCCCCAGGGTGGGGAAGGAAACCCCCAGTGCCAGGAGAAGCCCCTCAGAGTGTTCCCCCGGGCTGGATGCTGCAGCCACCCTCTCCTCTGCCTGTTCATTGTCTGGCCTCCTCCTCCTGACTCACCTTGGTGTGCCGGGAATGTGCCTCAGCTCTGTCTGCCAGCTGGGCACTAAATATAATTCCCCTGTGGTTTTCTGGGCCAGACTCACATGCAGACACCCAGGGCTGTGTGACACTGGGGGGCTGGCCCTGCTCTGTCTTGCCAGGAGGAAGTTGGCAGCCACAGCCGTGCCAGCCCCAGCCAGGCCACAGGGGAGCCTGGCACCAGCTCAGCTTGGAGCACCCTGTCCTTGGGATTTTCTGACCCTCCTGTTTCCTCACAGGCAGACAGAGTTTGGTGGCTTCCTGCCAGGCTGCTTGGAGCTGCCAGCTCCCCTCCAGGGCTCTGACCTGGGGACTCCTGGTCCTGTCCAGGCTGAGCAATCCTAATTCTCCCAATCTTTCCTCACATCCCTCTAATCTTGGTGCTCTCCTCTGGTAACTATCTGGCTCCCTGGGCTGTCCCCAGGTGGGGGATGCACACCAAGCTGGGGCCATGGGCAGCAGGGACAGTGCCTGGCTCTGCCTGAGCCCTGAGCAGGGCAGTGAGTCCAGCCCACCCCAGTGAGGGGATGGGCAGCTCCTCTGCCTCCAGCAGCTCCTGGAGCTCCCACCGTGCTGCCCCAAGTGTGGGCTGGCCCTTTCCCTTGCTCCTGCAGCAGGGCACTGCAGCTCCCACACCCCACTGTGCTCCCTGTGCCCCCCAGTTCCCACCTGGGCATCCTCCCCCTGCTCCTGCAGCCTTTCCCCGAGGTGCCGCCCTCCCGGGTGCTCTGCTCAGCCATCCTGCCATGTCACCCTGTGCCACCCCCGGCGCGGGGGACCTTGCCCTGTGATCTCCTGGCACCGGGCTGAGCCAGCCGTGCCCTGGCATGAGGGATTAACACCTAATTACCGGTGTGATAATCCCTGGCCCAGACTGGGACCGGGGGAGCTCAGGGGGCACCCAGAGGTGCGGGGGGGTCACTGAGGTGAGCCCAGGGTGGCTCCTGCAGGGAGATCTCAGGGTCCTGCAGCAGGACCAGGGGTTGGAGCTGGATGACCTGAGCTGGTCTCTGCCCTGGTGCTCCAGGGAGGAGCCGCTCCCTGGTGGCCGTGGCGGGTCCCGGCAGGTCCCGGGTGGCCCCGGCAGGTCCCCGGTGGCCCCGGCAGGTCCCCGGTGGCCTGGCAGGGCTGTGTGGGTGCGGCGGGGCCGTGCCGGGCTCAGCGCAGCCGTTTGCCGTGGGAGCGCGGTGACAGCGCGGTGGCAGCGCCTGTTCCGAGCCGCTTTTCCGGTGTGAAACTCGGGGCTCTGCCACTCCCGGGCTGAGCTGCTGCTGCCGGCGACAGGGACCGGCGGTGCCAGCGGGAAGGGCCAGCCCTGGCCCCGCGGGCTGGCGGTGGCGTCACCCGCGTGTCCCCACATGGGGAAGCGCCCGTGACTCCGTCCTTGTGTCCTTGTCCTTCCTCTCTGGGTTTTCCTCCCCGGCCGAGCCCCTGGCACGCGTTCCGGGGGTAATGGAAAGTGTGATGGGGCAATTTACATTTTCCTTGTTATCAGCACTCCCTCAGAATGGAATCTTTGTCTCACGTGAAGCGTCGGGCCAGGGGGGGAAATTCCCCTCCCACCTGTAACAGCCTGGGCTGTCTGTGGCATCCCCAGCCCGTTCTGTGGGGCTGATCCTCCCCCTACAACCCCCTGCACCCTCCTTGGGCTCCAGACACGGCTTGGGGTTCCTCTGTCCCCCAGGCTGTAGGATCCTTATCCATGACTCTCCCATCAGTGTAACGGGAGAAATAGAGGAAGGGACCTGGAGCTGTGGCTGCCAGGGGTCACTGCACCCACAACCCTCAGCTTTGGGGTGCTGGGCACTGGGTCCCCTATCACAGGGGACAGGCCTGGGGTGTCACAAGGCTGGGCTCTGGGGCACAGGAGCAGTGAGCTGGGGCTGTGGGGCTGCTGGCAGCGTGGCCACGCTCTGTTCTGCCCCATCGGAGGGTGCAGGGGCAGGATGGGGCCCCTCCAGTGCCAGGGCGTGCTGGGAGAGCTCTCCAGCACAGCACCCGCCCCGGCTGCTGCCCCTTCATGTGGTTTCCTCCTCCCTGCTGCTCTTGTGGGTGAGGGGGTGAATTCCCCGGTGAATTCCCCGTGCCCTGGGGCCACCTGCAGCCATGTGGGCAGGGGGACCTGCCTCTGGTGGGGCCTTGGCCCATCCTCGAGGAGTCTCCTGGGCACCCCAGCACCGGGGGCCTGTGTTTGCTGGGAGCCCGTGGCTCCCTCACTCCCTGTGTCTCCATGGAGGTGTGAGCCCCGTGTGCCCCCAGGCACAGCCCTGGGAGGCTCTGCACAAGGAACCAGGGTGTGGAGACCCCCAGGGCTGTGTAGGGCCAGGGCACAGCTTCCCTGGGGTGGGATGGGATGGGCTGCCTAATCCTATCTCACAATAGAAAAAATAAATGATTGTGGTAGACACTTAGACCAGTACACTGAATTTAGGAAACAGAAATTGGTGAACATGAAACTACTATGGGAAGGGATGGGATGGGAAGGGAAGGGGATGGGATAGAGATGGGGATGGGAAGGGGATGGGGATAGGACAGGATGGGGATGGGATGCCTAATCCTATCTCACAGTAGAAAAAAAGTAAATGGTTGTAGTAGACACTCAGACCAGTACACTGAATTTAGGAAACAGAAATTGGTGAACGTGAAACCACTACATGATGGGGATGGGATGGGATGGGGATGGGGAGGCTGCTCAGGCATCACCCAGCCCTTGGCCTCTTCCAGGAGCGCAAGTCGTACAAGTGGAAGCAGCTGCTGTTCTTCTCCACCTTCATCACGTTTGCGTTTGCTGTGTGTGTTTACTTCCACCACAACTGGTACTGCGGCCCTGGAGGTGAGGGGGCTGCCTGGGGTGGCCTCTGGGGAGGGGGCTGGGTGGTCACTGAATCACAGGATCATTCAGGTTGGAAGAGATCCCTGGGATCAGCAAGTGCCTGCTATGCCCAATGTCACCCAGCCCAGAGCACTGAGTGCCACCTCCAGGGATGGGGACTTCAAACCTCCCTGGGCAGCCCCTGCCAAGGCCTGACCACCCTTCTATGGAAACATTCCTTCTGATATCAAAAAATTCTTCCTGATGTCTGACATCCTCCTAATGTGACCCCTTGCCTTCCAAATCCCAGCCCAGGGTAGCTCCAAGTGCCCAGCCACGATTCTTTCCTGGTGGGGGTCAAGCCCCCCAGCCCCTGCTCTGCTGCCCCAAACAGGTTACCAGAGACACCCCCAGCTCCCAGGGCAGATGCAGCTCCCAGGCAGAGGCCGGGTGCCCCTCACCTGCTGTGTTTCCTCCCCCAGTGTACACTGTTTTTGCCTTCCTGGAGTACCTGGTTGTCCTCTTCAACATGGCCTTCCACATGACTGCCTTCTGGGACTTCGGCAACAAGGAGCTGGTGGTGAGCTCGCTGCTGGAGGACAAGCACTTCTAGCCAGCCCCTCTGCTGGGGCTCCTGTTCCCTGTCCTGCCAGGGCCGGGCTGTTTGCTGTGGAGCTGCTGCTGCCAGGATCATCCCCAGACCCAGGAGTGTCTGTCCCTACCTGCACTGCAGCTCTGCTCCAGGGGAGCTGCAGGCTCTTCCCTGTCCTGGCTCCCTCCCAGCACCAGGAGGGCAGGACAGAGGAGGAACAGGGACCTGCTGCTTTGGAGGTGCTTTAGGGAGAGCAGGATGCTGCTCCTGGTGTCAGGGCACGGGGGTCCAGCCCTGCCCTGTCCTTTCTTGGCCTGAGGGTCTCACAGTTCCTCCTTCAGGCTGGGGGTCTTGGGGCAAGTCCTCAAGGAGGGCTGGTAGCCTTTTGGGCTGGCTTCAGGCACTGGTCTCCCCCTGGGCTGGGGCAGGGTCCTGGCCCATCTGTGCCTGAGTTCCCAGGAGGGGAGCAGGGAGGTGCTGGGCTGTGCAGGGACTGTCTGGAGCAGGGTGGGAGCACACGGGGCAGAGCAGGTGCTGGGAGCATCCATGTCTCACTCCTGCCTTTCCCAGAAGTGCCCACAGCAGCACAGGCTGCTCCAGGGGTGCTGTGCCCGTTCCAGCCCAGTCTGAGGAGGAGGGGTGAGTGTGCTGGTGCTGGAGATCTTTGCCCCCATGACCCCTGTGCTGTGGGGCTGGAACTGGGGTTCAGCAGTGCCCTCAATGTGCAGCTCTGGCTGCCAGGGCACAGGGGACATGACTGGATGGCAGATGGAGGCTGCTGTGTCCCCATACTGCTCCTACAATGCTGCTGGAAGGGGCACCTGGAGCTGTCTTGACTTTGGGGAGGTCTGCACTTGCCAGGGCTCGGGCCACCCCACGCTTGGGTCCCTCCCTGCCCTTCCCCTGGGCACAGCCACCACCCAGAGTCCCCTGGAGTGTCCCAGTGCTCATCCCAGGGCAGGGCAGAGCCTTCTCCACGGGAGCTGCGGGGCCCTGGCAGAGCTGGGGCCGGGCTGGCTTTGGGCAGGTCCTGCCACACGTGTCCATTGTCACTGTCCCCATCCACGGGCTCCATCGTGTCCCTGCATGTGTGTGACGCGCTGCCCCCGCGGCGCCTTGGCTTTGAGGTGGAAATAAAGCACTAAGTATTTTTGTGAGCTCTTGACAAACTCCACAGTATTTCCACCTGGCACGGCCTGGTCTGGCACGGCCCTGGCACAGCCAGCAGGTCCAGACCAGCACCATGCTGGGGGCTGGAATGGGGGGCAGGACATGGACCCCGGGCACCGGGGCTGGAGTGTGGGATGTGGATCCTGAGTGTTGGATCTGGGGTGTGAGATGTGACCTCTGGGATGTGGGGTGTGGATCCCTGGAGCTGGGGCTCAGGATGCAGATCCCTGCAGGGTGTGGATTCCTGGGGTGTGGAATGTGCAGCCTGGGTGCTGGGGTGCAGGATGTGGATCACTGGGGTGCAGGATGTGGATCACTGGGGTGTGGAATGTGGATCACTGGGGTGCAGGATGTGGATTCCTGGGGTGTGAAATGTGGATTGCTGGGGTGCAGGATGTGGATCACTGGGGTGTGGAATGTGCAGCCTGGGTGCTGGGGTGCAGGACGTGGATCACTAGGGTGTGGAATGTGGATCCTGGGCTGCAGGATGTGGATCACCGGGGCGTGGGCTCTGGATCCTGGCTGTTGGGGCTGTGATGTGGGACGTGGCCCCTGGGTGCCAGATGAAGCCCGGGAAGATTCAGCGAGGCTGGGAACTGGCCAGGAGCCGGGCTGGAGGCGTGGGACTGAGCCCACCCCGCAGCTGCCGGCCCCGCTCCCCGCCCAGCCCCGGGGGCCGCTGGCTTGGCTGCGGATCCTGCAGATCTTATGGACACTGCGGGGCCAGGGGCCAGCACAGCCCGGGGACAGAGCCTGGGGCCAGGAGGGCTGGGGCTGGCACTGCTGGGGGTGGGCAGGGGCAGGGGAGCTGCCGGGGGTTTGGTTCCCGCTGTCCCGGGCCGTGGTGGGGCCCTGCCCTCGCTGCAGCCGTCCCGGGAGCAGCTGGGAGGGGAAGAGCCATGAGCTCATCCTGCTGCGCTGGGCCAGGGCAGGGCTGGGTCCTGCCCTGCCTCATGGGGCTCCCTCCCCATCCCAGCACCCACTTCTACACCAAACTCCACTGGGGTGGCACCTCGCCAGCCCCACAGTGAGAGCAGGACACAACCATGGAGAGCCCCACAGTGAGAGCAAGACATGGCTATGGGGATTCCCACAGTGTCAGCAGGATATGGCTGTGGAGATCCCCACAGTAGGAGCAGAACATGGCTGTGGGGATCCCCACAGTGGGACCAGGACAGGGCTGTGGGGATCCCCACAATGGGAGTAGGATATGGCCATGGAGATCCCCACAGCTGGAACAGGACATGGCTGTGGGGATCCCCCTAGACAGACCAGGACAGGGCTGTGGGGGTCCCTCTAGACAGACCAGGACAGGGCTATGGGGATTCCTACAGTGGAAGCAGGACACAGCCATGGGGATCCCCACAATGGGACCAGGACAGGGCTGTGGGGATCCCCACAGTTGCACCAGGACAGGGCTGTGGGGATCCTGCAGAACAGACCAGGACGGGGCTGTTGGATGCCCATGGTGGGGGCAGGACACGGCTGTGGGGATCCCCCAGACACACCAGGACANAGGACGGGGCTGTTGGATGCCCATGGTGGGGGCAGGACACGGCTGTGGGGACCCCCCGGACAGACCAGGACAGGGCTGTTGGATGCCCATGGTGGGAGCAGGATTTGGTGCAGCCAGGCCCCACGAGCCCCTGGCAGTGCAGCACCCCTGGGGCCGTGTCCCCAGCCGTGGGCTCCCCGGGTGGGCTCTGGCCCGGCCGGGCTTTGCAGCAGCCCCGGGAGGCTCCCCGAGGCGTGGCCGTGGGAGGGCCGGGCTGTGGCCGGAGCCCCCCGGCCCCGCTGCCCACGCCTGCCCCGGGCTGTGGCTGGAAACGGCAGCGGGAACAAAGGCGGCTTGTGGCGGGCACCGGGTCTCTCCCTTCCTGCAGGAAGGGCCCGGGGCCGGACAAGGGGCCCGTGTCCGGCTCTGGCCGCCCGCCAGCACGTGCAGGGGGGTGCCGAGGGGGTGGCGAGAGCGGCCGGGGATGCCACCGGTCCTCAGTGCTGCCATCGCCAGCCACAGGACACGGGACCCCCAGGACACCCCTGGGCACGGGAACACANGGACACCCCTGGGCACGGGGCTCTGCACGGGAACACAGGGCTCTGCCCTCCACCCGCCGCTCCAGAGGCTGCACTGGGGCTGGGGGGGCTGGGGGCTGCCCAGGGGGGACCCCACTCGTGTGCCAATTCCTGCACTGTCCCCATTCCACACAGTACCATGGCCCCATGGCCACCTCCTGCAATGTCCCCATTCCACACAGTGCCATGGCCCCATGGCCACCTCCTGCAATGGCCCCATTCNGTGCCATGGCCCCATGGCCACCTCCTGCAATGTCCCCATTCCACACAGTGCCATGGCCCCATGGCCACCTCCTGCAATGGCCCCATGGCCACCTCCTGCACTGTCCCCATTCCTGTCCCCTACAATGTCCCCAAGCCCCCAGGCGGGAGCTCAGCTGGGCACAGAGATGGTGGGGTCAGGATCCCAAGCTTCCCCTGGCAGTTCCCCCTGGAGGAGAGCCCTGGCAGGCACCATGGACACCCTCAGCTTGGCCCTGGCCCAGTGAGGGGTCCCAGNTCAGCTTGGCCCTGGCCCGGTGAGGGGTCCCAGCTCGGGCTGGTGACACCCATGTCCCTCCAGGGAGTGTCCCCATGCCCAGGAAAGGTGGGAGAGCACAGAACACGGGGGGGCTGGGCAGGTTTTTATTTAAGGAGAAGCAACTCTGGGAGCAGCTGGTTACAGGTGAGTCCTGCTGCCCTGCGGAGCTCCAGCACCAGCCAGGGCAGGAACTCTCCACTCTGGCCACGCTGGCTCTGCTCTCAGCAGGGCTGGAGGTCCCTGGTGTGGGGCTCACCCCAAACCCCCCCCAGGAGCCCCTGGTGCCACCACCGGGATCCTGGGGCAGGACGGGGCAGTTCCAGCGAGATGCTCCAGGCTGGGCCAGTGCTGGGGCTGGCACAGAGGGGCCGGGGACCCGCTGAGCCCCAGCTGCCATAGAGGGTGGAGGTGGCAGGTCCCTGTGGGGTGCTCGGGGCTGCAGTGGGGTTGGCCCACCCCAGGCATCCCCTTCTCAGGAAGCGTTGCTGTGCCGGGACCGCAGAGGCCTCACCAAAGAGAACAGCCGGGGCGGGCGCACAGTTAGTGCAAACAAGGTCTGTATTATTAAAGCTGGAGGCTTCGGGCTGGCGGCCCCGGTCCCACTGAGGCTCGGGGGGCACTGGGATGGGGTGGGGAGCAGGAGGTGTGTGGGGGTGCCAGGGCAGGGGGCAGGATCGTCTCTGGGCAGCCCCAGCTCATCACAAGAGCACACAGGGCTTCTTGGGCTTGGCCGGGACAGGGTTGAGCACGGCCCTGACGGCCTCGGTGAACACATCCTTGATGCCCTCCTGGTTGAGCGCCGAGCACTCCAGGTACTTGACCGCACGGATCTGCTTGGAGAGGCTGATGCCCTGCTGGGTGGTGATGGGCGCCTGGTTCTGCTCCTTGAGCCGCTTCATGGTCTCGGGGTTGTTCCTCAGATCCTTCTTGGTGCCCACGAGGAGGATGGGCACGCTGGGGCAGTGGTGGCACACCTCGGGGTACCACTTGTGCTTGACGTTCTCGTAGGAGGGCGGGCTGGCGATGGAGAAGCAGATGATGAAGACGTTGGTCTGGGGGTAGGAAAGCGTCCGCAGGCGGTCGTACTCCTCCTGGCCGGCCGTGTCCCACAGGTTTAAGTTAATAGTCCTGCCGTCCACCGTGTTCTGGGCGCTGTAGTTGTCGAACACGGTGGGGATGTACTCCTTGGGGAAGGCGTTGGTGGTGTAGCAGATGAGCAGGCAGGTCTTGCCCACCGCCCCGTCGCCCACCACCACGCACTTGATGCTCTGCATCCCGGCGCTCCCGCTGTCCCCTTCAGCAGCCTGCGGGGAGAGAGGAGGCTCAGGGAGTGCTCCAGGGCTGGGTCAGCCTGGTCCCCCCGCTCTGACACCCCGAGGCTGCTCAGGGCTCACAACAACCCCCTGGTTCACCCACCAACCCTGCAGACAGATGAGCTTCCCAGGCTGGCACATCCCCCTGACACAGACCCCCCAAGGGGGATCTGCCCCCCATGACCCAGGGACACACGAGTGCCACCACGGCCAGTGTGTGTGGGGACCACATCGTCCCCAGGGTGCTGCATCTGTGACAGCCAGGCTGTGGCAGCACCCAGTGCCATCCTGTGCCATCCCATGCTGTGCTGTGCTGTGCCTGCAGCCAGGGGTGGGATGGGGGGCAGCAGGGCAGGGAGCAGGGGCAGGGAGCAGGGGAAGGTATCAGGGCAGGGAGCAGAGCAGAGAGCAGGGCAGGGAGGAGGGCAGGGAGCAGGGCAGGGAGCAGATCAGGGAGNGACCACATCGTCCCCAGGGTGCTGCATCTGTGACAGCCAGGCTGTGGCAGCACCCAGTGCCATCCTGTGCCATCCCATGCTGTGCTGTGCTGTGCCTGCAGCCCGGGGTGGGATGGGGGCAGCAGGATGGGGAACAGGGAAGGGAGCAGGGGCAGGGAGCAGGGGAAGGTATCAGGGCAGGGAGCAGAGCAGAGAGCAGGGCAGGGAGCAGGGCAGGGAGCAGGGGCGGGCAANGAGAGCAGGGCAGGGAGGAGGGCAGGGAGCAGGGCAGGGAGCAGATCAGGGAGCAGGGGCACATCTGGGCTGTGGCAGCCCACGGACCGTCACCATCTGTCCCAGCCCCGATCCTGCCCACTCCCAGCAGGGCCAGGGCTGGTCCCGGCGGGCAGAGCCGGCGCTGTGGCCCTGGAGCCCTGGAGCCCTGGAGCCAAGGTCCGCTCCTGCAGCTGTGTTTATCCCCAGCCCCGGCGCGCGTTTTCCTTCCTCAGGTTCCCTCTGCGATTCCCATTAAGGGCCCATCCTGCTCCCCTTCCTGCCCCCGGCCGGAGCTCTGCCCGGCCCAGGCGGGGGTGGGGAATGCCCCCCCTGGGGCTGGGGTGGGGAATGCCCCCCCTGGGGCCGCAGCCCCTCTCCCAGCGGGATCCTGGTGCCCACCATGGCACGGGAGGGTGGGAGCCCCTCTCTGTGCCAGTGAAGGACAGCAGAGCTGCCGGGGCACACAACCCGCGGTGTCCCCGAGTCCTGGGCTGGGGGTCCCCGTTCCCCAGAGCCCCCCGAGTCTGCAGGGCTGGGAAAAGGGGGAAGGGGCCGAGCCCCCCGCCCCAGCCCCAGCCCGTCCCTGCCCCCTCGGATGGGGAAGTCGCTCTTCCTCTTCCCGCCCTGACACGCGGCTTCCTGCGGCCGGGGCTGTGCCGTGACCCCCGCCCTGCCTGGCTGAGCCCCGGCACAGGCACAGGGGGGGCTGCCAGGCCCGCCCCGCAGCGCCGTGCCTCAGTTTCCCCCGGCACAGGCACAGGCACAGGGGGGGCTGCCAGGCCCGCCCCGCAGCGCCGTGCCTCAGTTTCCCCCGGCGGGGGCCGCAGTGTGAGCGGGGACAGGCACAGCCCCCCGACCCCACCCCGCTCCAGGGTCCCAGGGGGACACAAACCCAGTCCCGGCCTTTGGCCTCCAGTTGGGGAGCAAACACAGCCCCGAGGTTTCCCCACAGCCCTTTGCCCAGCCCGGGGCCCGGCAGGCAGTGGGAACCCCTGGGCTGGGGGCTCAGAGGGGCACAGGACAGGGGACAGGGGACAGAGGGGGGGCAGCAGGAGAGGGATGGGGACGGGACCAGGATCAGGACAGTGGGATCAGGATCAAGGAGAGCAGGACGGGGGGGAGGAACTGGAGCAGGAGGAGCTGGAGCAGGACAGGGGGGAAGGAAGTGGGTCAGGGCAATGGGAGCAGAGGGAGAAGGAGCAGGGCACTGGGAGGAACAGGGTCAGGGTCATGGGACCAGGATCAGGGGACCAGGGTCAGGACTGTGGGGGACTGAGGTCCCTCCATGGCTGCACAGGCCACCCTCGGACCTTCCACAGGAGCTGTAACTGCCACCCACGTCCCCTGTGCCCCTTCTGTCCTGCAGCCACCCCGTCCCTTCACCCTGGAGGGGGACACAGCTGCCCCTGTCACCCCAAGGCCCCATTTGGCCCATCTGACTCTGTCTGGACCCAAAGCAGCCCTGGGCACCAGCCTGGCCCTGTGCCCATCCCACAGTTGGGCATGGCACACACTGCTCATGCTGAGCCCAGACCCCAAAACTGACTGTGGGCACCTCGGGATGAGCTGCACCTGGCAGGAACCATCCCCATCCCCATCCCCGAGGAAACACTGGTGCCCATGAGAGGAGCATCACCACCGGGACACACAGAGGAGGAGGGAAAGGAGGAGGAATAGGAGGAGAATGAGGGGCTACTAGAGGTCAGGGGTCACTTCTGCAGCACCCCTGGGGGTGTGGAGCCCCCGAGAGCCCCCAGGTTTGTCACCAGCACTTGGCAAATGGTGCCCATGAGGGGCCACAGCAGGACCCGAGGGCTCACCCAGGAGAGGTTTGGCTCCCACAGCCCCGGCAGTGCCAGCACCAGGTACGAGGTGCCAGGGAGGGGTTTGTGGGTGCCAGGGGGGCTCCAGCTCTGTCACAACTAAGATTTGCAGCCACAGTCACTGCACCACAGTCCTGCCCACTGCTCACAGCCCCAGCCAAGCCCCCGACTCTCACTCGTGTTCCCAGGAAGGATGAGGAGGGACCTGTGCCCTCCCTCCTGCCCCATTGGCCCCCAGTGCCCCCAGCAGGGCACAGGAGGGTTCCCTGCCAAAGGACCCCCATTCCAGGCCAGGCCCAGGGGCATCCTGGTGGTGCCAGGAGATCACCCGTGTCCCTGCAGCCACGCCGGGTCTCCCGAGGCTGCCCCGGGGCCGGGATGGGCCGGTCCGGGCACTCCGGGTGGGTGTCTGGGCCCTGCTGTGCCCCCCCCGCCCGCTGCCCCCTCTGCTGCCCCCAGCACAGGGCCAGCTCTGTTCTCCCAGGAAATCGCGGCCGGCAGCGCCTTTAACCCCTCTGGCCGCCGGGATGGGGGACACAGCCCTTGGGGACACCTCCCCTCCCCGGCCCCGGGGTCCCCATCACCCCCTCACTGCGGGGGCACCCGGGTGGGTCTGGGGGCCTGGGGAGAGGAGGGGGCGCCGAGGGGGGCTGTGGTGACACACAGAGGAGCCCCCTCCCACCGCCACCCCCCGGCACGGGAAAAGCGACTCATCTCTTCAGCAGAAAAGGGAAGCAAAAGCCTCTGCCAGCGCTCCCGGCCGGGGCAGCCCCCGGGGGTTTTCCGCCGGGGAAGTGGAGCGGCCGCCCCCGGGAGCTCCGTGTCCCACGGCCCCAGACCTGGCCCGGCCTCTCTGAACCGACCCTGCGGCCCCCGGCACCCCCCGGCACCCCCTGCCCGCCGGCACAGCCCAATTCGGGCACCCCACAGCCCGCCCTGTGCACCCCACCCGCCCAGGGACCCCTCCCCACCCCGCCCCGGGACCCCTCCCCACCCCNNNNCCCACCCCGGGACCCCTCCCCAGCCCCGGGTCCAGCCCGGCCCGGGGGTCGTGCCCAGCCCCACCCAAGGCTGGGGGTCACCGGGGTCCCTCCTGCCCTGTGAGGGGCCGGCACAGCCTCGTCCCTCCCCGCCCTGCCGCCAGCACAGCAGCACAAAGAGGGAATTAATAAATCTGCTAAATTCTCTAAATCCCAAACAGGGACCCCACGGGGGTCCTTGGCCAGGGTGGAGACCCAGAGACCCCCAGGGCCCCCCGGCTCTGCCCCAGGCTCTGCCGTGACTGCTAAAATAACTCCCATGCTGAGTCGGAGGAATTTGATTTCCCTCATCTTCCAGCTGTTGTGACTAATTTCCTCATTTTATTTCCCTCCCGGGCCGGGTCCTGCTCTGCCCCTCACCACGGCCACTCCCGGCCCTTGGCCTCTGCTCCAGGCCCTGCCACAGCCCTGCAGCTCCAGGGCTGGATCCAGGACCCTCCAGGGGATGTGGTGACCCCCTGCTTGGCCTGGGCACTGCTCCCTGCAACCACAGCAGGGGATCCTGGGGTGGAGGGAGGGAGGGAGGGAGGGAGGGATGGATGGATGGATGGATGGATGGAGGGATGGATGGATGGATGGATGGATGGATGGGGCCAGGCAGGCCAGGCCAGGCTCCACGGCCTCCAGCAGAGCCCCTGGTGGTCCCAGCAGCCCCACACTGCCCCGGCCCCTCTCTGGGCCACAGCCAAACTAAACCAAACCCAACCAAACCCACTAAACTCCCACGCACGAGGGCCCAGCCCACACCTGCACCCGCAGCCGGCACCGCCCACACCACCACAAGTGCCCACAGGTGCTCCTGGCCCCAGGGCTGGCCCCGGCCCCCCCACTGCCACCACAGCCTGTCCCCAGAGGCCACAAACTGTACCGAGGTACCTCTGTGGCTTCTCCTTCCCACGAGCCAAACGGAGGAAGCCCCACAGTCCCAGCACCCACCCACACCCCCACAGGCTCCAGGGCACCCACGGGTGTCCCCACGCTGTCTGAGTGACCCAGTGACCCCGGGGAGACCCCAGGGGGACCCCATGATGAGCCCCCACCACAGGCACCCCCAGCACAGGGACAGCCCTGGCACGTCCAGGCTGCTGCACACGTGTGACAGCCCCTGCAGGGGATGTGTGGGGTCAGGACAGGGGGGTCAGTGGGTCAGTGTGAGGGGCTCAGTGGGGTCAGGACAGGGGGGTCAGTGGGTCAGTGCAGGGGGTCAGTGGGTCAGTGTGAGGGGATCAGTGGGGTCAGTGCAGGGGAATGGCCCTGGAGGGGTCAGTGGGGTCAGTGCAGTGCTGGTCAGTGCGGGGGGTCAGTGGGGTCATTGCACGGGGGTCAGGGGGGTCAGAGCGGGGGGGNGGGGGGGAGCAGTGCAGGGGGGCAGTGGGTGGGTAGAGGGGGGTCAGTGCAGGGGGTCGGTGGGTCAGCGCGGGGCAANGGGGGCAGTGGGTGGGTAGAGGGGGGTCAGTGCAGGGGGTCGGTGGGTCAGCGCGGGGCAATCAGTGGGTCAGTGCAGGGGGCTCAGGGGGTCAGTGCACGGGGGTCAGGGGGGTCAGTACAGGGGGGCGGTGGGTCAGTGCAGGGGGGTAGGGGAGGGTCAGTGCGGGGCTGTCAGTGGGTCAGTGCAGGGGGCTCAGGGGGTCAGTGCAGGGGGGTCAGTGCGGAGCAGTCAGTGGGTCAGTGTGGGGCTGTTAGTGGGTCAGTGCAGGGGGGTCGGTGGAGTCAATGTGGGGCGGTCCATGGGTCAGTACAGGGCAGTCAGTGGGTCAGTANGTCAGTGCAGGGGGCTCAGGGGGTCAGTGCAGGGGGGTCAGTGCGGAGCAGTCAGTGGGTCAGTGTGGGGCTGTTAGTGGGTCAGTGCAGGGGGGTCGGTGGAGTCAGTGTGGGGCGGTCCATGGGTCAGTGCAGGGCTGTCAGTGGGTCAGTGCAGGGCAGTCAGTGGGTCAGCGTGGGGCCCTGCAGCGCTCCCCGGGGTCAGCACAGCCCCTGCAGCGCGGGGCCGGCAGCGGGCCGGGGGTGCGGGGCCGGGGGTCCCGCCGAGGGGATCGTTTCTGTCCCCACTTTCTGTCCCCGCTCTGTCCCCGCTCTGTCCCCGCTCTGTCCCGGCTGCTGCCGGCGCCGCTCCCGCGCCAAACTCCGTTTGTCCGGTACCCGTTATCCCCCGCTGTCCCGTTATCCCTGACGGTCCCGTTATCCCGGACAGTCCCGTTATCCCCGGAGCTCCGTTATCCCCGGCAGTCNCCCCGGGGTCAGCACAGCCCCTGCAGCGCGGGGCCGGCAGCGGGCCGGGGGTGCGGGGCCGGGGGTCCCGCCGAGGGGATCGTTTCTGTCCCGGCTCTGCCCCGGCTGCTGCCGGCGCCGCTCCCGCGCCAAACTCCGTTTGTCCGGTACCCGTTATCCCCCGCTGTCCCGTTATCCCCGGAGCTCCGTTATCCCAGCCCCGCTCTCCCCGGAGCTCCGTTATCCCCGCTGTCCCGTTATCCCCTCTGTCCCGCTCCGGGCGGGTCCCGTCGCCGCCGCCCCCGCCCTGTCCCCTTCGGGCGGCTCCTCCCGGCCCCGGCTCGACCCCCGGAGCCCCCGGACCCCCGGCCCATCCCAGACCCCCCGGACCCCCGGGAGCCCCCGAGCCCCGGCCCCGCACTCACCCCGGGACATGGCGCGGCGGGCGGGGGCCGGGGCGGCAGCGGCACCGAGAGCAGGACCAGAGGAGGAGGAGGAGGAGGAGGAGGAGGAGGAGGAGGAGTAGGAGGAGGAGGAGGAAGTCTGCGGCCGCCTCCGCCGCCGCCCCGGGCGGTCCCGCGGAGAAACTTCCCCCCCGCGCCCGCCGCTTCCTCCCGGGCCGGGCGGGGAGAGNGGGAGAGCGGCCCCCGCCCCGCCGGCTGTGCGGGACCGGGACAGGGGACCGGGCTGGGACCGGGCTGGGACCGGGACAGGGGACCGGGCTGGGACCGGGATGGGGCTGCGGGGAAGGGACGGGGCCGGGACAGGGCTGCGGGCTCAGCCTGGGGCGGGACCCTCGGGCGCGACCCCCCGGGACCGCCCCGAGCGGGGACCTGCAGCCGCCAGGGCCGGTGGGGAGCGGGGACCCTCCTCCTCCTCCTCCTCCGCCGGCTGCCGGAGGCCCCCGAACCCCCACCCTGAGCCCCCTGCTCTGAGCCTCCCACCCTGAGCCCCCCACCCTGAGCCCCCACCTTGAAACCCCCACCCTGAGCCCCTCACTCTGAGCCCCCCACTCTGAGCCCCCCGAACCCCCACCCTGAGCCCCCACCCCTGAGCCCCCCACCCTTGAACCCACCTCTGAACCCCCCACCCCTGAACCTCCCCACCCTGAGCCCCCACCCTGAGCCCCCCTCTGGGGGAACTGGGGCTCCCCTGCTGCCCCCCAAGGTGACCGGGGGGTCCCCCCAAGGGCCGGGTCCCCCCAGCACCACCCGCAGCCCGCGGGGGTCCCGGGGCAGGAGGGGCTTGTGGGGTCCCCCAGGGATGGAGGGGAGGTGGTTCTGGGAGCGAGTGGCCTGTCCCCGTCCTCATCCCGGGGTCTGCAGGTGTGGGACCCCCACCCACAGCCGGTGCCTTCCCCAGTGTCCGACACCAGCCCGGACATGGGCCTGGACATNCAGGAGGGGCTTGTGGGGTCCCCCAGGGATGGAGGGGAGGTGGTTCTGGGAGCGAGTGGCCTGTCCCCGTCCTCATCCCGGGGTCTGCAGGTGTGGGACCCCCACCCACAGCCGGTGCCTTCCCCAGTGCCCGACACCAGCCCGGACATGGGCCTGGACATGGGCCTGGACATGGGCCTGGACATGGGCCTGGACATTGGGCCGGACATTGGCCAGCCCCCGCAGGTCCCCACGAGGGGACAGCCTGGGACCCCCAGCCCAGGGTGGGGGCGTGGGGCACCCGGCTGGGAGAGCTCTGGGGACAGGGGTGTCACTCCTCAGAGCACCCGGGCACAGGGGACAGGACATGAGGAGTGGGACAGGCCGTGACCTTCCTGTCCCTNTCCATCCCTCCGTCCCTCCATCCCTCCGTCCCTCTGTCCCTCTGTTCCTCCATCCCTCTGTCCCCCTGTCCCCCTGAGCCCGTGGTCTCCGGGCGCTGGTGGCCCCAGCCCAGCGATGTCACCCGGGGCACGTGGCCCTGGAGGTGTCACAGCTCGAGGAGTGTCGGGATTTCATCATCCCCACCCGAACCAGGAACCACGTGCTGAGACCCCCAAATGTCCCTGCCCAGAGAGCAGGGGGGTGTGACATGTCAGGGGGGTGACACTTCGGGGGGGGTGACACATTGGCATGTGTGACATTGGATGTGTGACATGTCTGGGGTTGTGACATTATGGGGTGTGTGACACAGGGTGTGTGACATGTTGTGGTGTGTGACATTACAGGGTCTGTGACATGTCAGGGTGTGTGACATGTTGGGGGCTGTGACATGTCTGGGTGTGTTACACGGGGTGCGTGACGGAGTGTGTGACATGTCAGTGTATGTGACACGGGTGTGACATGTCACAGTGTGTGACATATCCGGGTGTGTGACAAGGGGCTGTGACATTACGGGGTCTGTGACATGTCAGGGTGTGTGACATGTCAGGGTGTGTGACATTACGGGGTCTGCGACATGTTAGGGGTGTTACACGGGGTGGGTGACACTACAGGGTGTGTGACATGTCAGGGTGTGACATGGGGTGTGTGACATGAGGTGTGTGATGTCATGGTGTGTGATGTCGTGGTGTGTGACACGGGTGTGTTACACAGGGTGTGTGACATGTCAGGGTGTGACACAGGGTGTGTGACATGGGGTGTGTGACATGTTGGGGTGTGTGACATGGGATGTGTGACAAGGGATATGTGACATGGGGTCTGTGCNGATGTCGTGGTGTGTGACACGGGTGTGTTACACAGGGTGTGTGACATGTCAGGGTGTGACACAGGGTGTGTGACATGTTGGGGTGTGTGACACGGGGGGTGTGACACATTTGTGTGTGACACAGGTGTGTGACATGTCGCGGTGTGTGACACGGATGTGTTACNCATGTCGCGGTGTGTGACATGGATGTGTTACACAGGGTGTGTGACATGTCTGGGTGTGTGACACGCCCCCGGCCCGGCCATTCCCCGCTGTGGCCACCAGAGGTCGCTGCGGGCCAGCTCAGTTGGCGCGCGGGCGGGCGCGGGGGCGTGGCCACGTTCCTGCCCGTTGGCCCCGCCCCCAGTGGGCGTGTCCCGATGGTGGTTGGCCCCGCCCCGGTGGGTGTATCCCGGAGCGGTTGGCCCCGCCCCCTGTAGGTGTGTTGCGGTGCCGGTTGGCCCCGCCCCGTAGGCGTATCCAGGCGCTGATTGGCCCCGCCCCCGGTGGGCGTGTCCCTATGGCTGTTGGCCCCGCCCCCTGTCAGCGCGCGCGGCGCCAGGGCCCGGTGCGTAGAACGGCGCGCGGGGGGGGGCGGGCGAGACCACCCTGAGAGCGGGCGGGGGGGAGCGGGGCAATCCCGGCACGGACATAGCGGGATTTTCCGGGGGCACCGCCGAGAGAAGGCGGCGGAGGGACAGAACGGACCGGGGAGACTCTAGCGGAGCTGGCGGGAAGGCGGGTTACCCCGGCAGAGAGGCGGGAGGCCGGCGGGGTTACCCCGGGAAGAGCCCGCTGAGGGCGGGGGGATTGGGGCTGTCCCGGGAGAAACCACCGCGGTGGGGGGGGGGGGACTGGGGCTGCCCTGGGAGCGACCACTGCGGGCCGGGCCGGGGGGGCAGAGGGTTCCGGTGGCCGGTGCGCGGCCGGGGCTGGCGGCGGGGCCGGGATCACCGGGATAACCGCGATAACCGCGATCACCGGGACACCCCGCAGGCCGTGCCCATGCCCAGGAGCAGCTGACGGCGGCGGGGACGCGGAAATGGAGCTGCGGCCGGGCCGGGCGCTGTGCGGCCTCTTCCTCCTCCTCCTCCTCCTCCTGCAGCGTCCCGGCCGCGCCGAGCGGGCCCCGGGCTCCCACACGGACGACTCGGCCCTCGCAGGTGGGTGAGCCCCGGCCCGGTGTGTGCCCTGCCCGCCCCGGGGCTCGGCCTGTGCCCGGGGCAGGGCCTGGAGCCCCCCCGAGCTCCGGTTTGGGGGCATTCCCCTGGTTTTGGGGCCATTCCTCAGGGTTTTGGGGCCATTCTCCGGTTTTGGGGCCGTTCCTCGNCCCCTGGTTTTGGGGCCATTCCCCGTGTTTTGGGACCATTCCTCGGGGTTTTGAGGCCATTCCCTGTGTTTTGGGGCCATTCCCTGTGTTTTGGGGCCATTCCCTGTGTTTTGGGACCATTCCCCGTGTTTTGGGGCCATTCCTCCCGGGTTTGGGGCCATTC
>SWJQ01001195.1:44418-62498 GCA_007252995.1 Zosterops borbonicus | reverse complement strand
GTTTTGGGGCCATTCTCCTGGTTTTGGGGCCATTCCCCGGGTTTGGGGCCATTCCCCGTGTTTTGGGGCCATTCCCCGTGTTTTGGGGCCATTCTCCTGGTTTTGGGGCCATTCCCCTGGTTTTGGGACCATTCCTCGGGGTTTTGGGGCCATTCCCCTGGTTTTGGGGCTATTCCCTGTGTTTTGGGGCCATTCCCTGTGTTTTGGGGCCATTCCCTGTGTTTTGGGGCCATTCCCCGTGTTTTGGGGCCGTTCCTCGGGGTTTGGGGCAGATCTGCGGTGACCCCCCGGTTGGGCACCTGGCAAGGACCGGGATAACCCGAGCTGGTTATTGCAGCGAGTTCCGGCGCTTTGGGTCAAAAGTTTTAAATTTCAGTTGGTTTAGAATATTGCGCTCTTCTTGTTAAATCGCCTGGGCTGGGACGGGTCGGCGGGGTTTGAGATTATATATATTGGCGTTATTTCACTTGTTTACACCGTGGTACCGAGAGCCTGGCGGGGAGCTGTGCCGATTATTGCCGTGTTTTCTGAGGATATTCCCGGCTGTGACACCCCCAGAGCCACCTGTGTGACACCCCCAGAGCCGTTTTTCTCCCACCTGAGGATCCCCGGCAGCTCAGCCCGGACATCGCTGATAAACCTCCTTTCCATCCCCTCCGGCCCTAAAGGCAGAGCCAGCCCAGCCCTGGGGACCCTCTGTGTGTCCCCCAATGTCCCCTCCGTGTGTCCCCCCTCCGTGTGTCCCCCCTAANCCCCTCTGTGTCCCCCCTCCGCGTGTCCCCCCTCCGCGTGTCCCCCCTCTGTGTCCCCCTAATGTCCCCTCCATGTGTCCCCTCCGTGTGTCCCCTCCGTGTTCTCTCTATGGGCCCAGTGGCTCCTCATCCCCTCCGAGTCCCCGGTTCGAGTCCAGCCCGAGNCCCTAATGTCCCCTCCATGTGTCCCCTCCGTGTTCTCTCTATGGGACCGGGNCCTCCGCGTGTCCCCCCTCCGCGTGTCCCCCCTCTGTGTCCCCCTAATGTCCCCTCCATGTGTCCCCTCCGTGTGTCCCCTCCGTGTTCTCTCTATGGGCCCAGTGGCTCCTCATCCCCTCCGAGTCCCCGGTTCGAGTCCAGCCCGAGGAAACTGGATCTCCGCAGTCCTTGCGGAGCCGGGTTTGTGCCTCCAAGGAATTTCCATGGCGGTTATTTTTGGAGGCCCTGCAGAAGTGTGGCGGCCCGGGTGATTCAGCTGCTGGCTCCGCTCTGGGCTCGCACTAATTCCCCCCCTGGAATTGGCTCTGGAGTGCTTTGGGTCACTCTGGGCCGTGTTTTGGGCACTGCTGCCTTCCCCAAACCCGCCAGGGATTTAATGCCTGGCTACAGGTTGGAGCCCCAAAGGTGTCAGGAGTGTGGGATTTGTGTCCCCTGCTCAGTGTCCCTTCCCTGGGGACAGATCTGGAGGGCTCCTCGCCCTCTGCTGCCCCAGCTCTGTGTGTCCTCTGAGCTCTCTTGGAGCTCCTGGAGCTGTTGCTGCCAGTTCAGGGCAGGGAATGTCCCAACCAGCACAGGAGAGGCTTTCCCCGATGTTTTCCCTGGAGCAGAAGGTGTTGGCTGCTCACTCTGAGGCAGAGGTGAGTGTTCTGAAAGTGAAAGCGCTCGGCTTTGACACATCCTGCAAAGGTGCTTTATTGTTATTGTTATTATTTAATTAGGCAGGATTTTAATGATGGAGTGTCAGCACCGGGGAGGATTTCCAGGCGATGCAGGGAAGGGTTTGCAGAGAGCAGAAGAAGCCTGAGATTCCCCTGCACACCCAGGGGATGCATCAGCAGCTTTTATACAGAGAATTAGTGAATGATCCCCATTCCTGGGATATGTTTTATAGCAAGAGTTTGAAACGGGCGGGTTTATCCATGCAGGAAAATCAGAGTTGGTGACTGAACCCTGGGGAAAACCCGATTTTCTCCTGGCTTTGACTCACTCACAGGCTGATTGAGGCCTTAATCTTTGATCTCTAATCTTTTCCTGCCGGGCTCAGGTTGGGGTTTGGTTCCATGGGCAGCTCAGGAGGCATTTCACAGGGTGTGTGAGGGTTTGGAGGCTGGGCTGGGCAGGAGGGGCCGGTGGCAGCCCCTGGCCTTGCCCCGAGCCCGGTTTGGGCTCCTGCTGCTGTCACAGGATGTGTGACCGGCCCCATTGTTTGCACCCGCCCTGGTTATTTTTAGCCCGAATTTGTCAGGCTGCAGCCTGGCCCGGGACCTTTTCACACCCCCCTAAAAGGGGGCAAACTGCACTTCCAGGGATTATTTCCACCCCCCTCTTTGTGTAATCTGGCTGTTGCCCAAATCAGCCAGGTTTTGGTCCTTTTTCTGGTCCTTATCAGAACATCCTCCGGGGTTGTGGCCAATGTTTTACACAAGTTTTATGTGGGCCATCAAAAATGTGACCCATTGTTCGGGTCATGAGTATTAAATTTCATCTCGTATAAAATACTGATCTTGCTCAGTTGGCTCTTCCTCCTCAAATCACATCACCTGGAGCCAGTCTGTGGGATTTATTTTAATAGGGTTATTTTTATTTTAATTGTTTGCTCTCTCTGCAGCCCAGCACAGGTGGGTGTGTAGGAAATCCAGGGAAAACTGGCTGTGGACAGGTCGGGTTTGGAGGAGTGGGGTTCCTCCCTGGTTCTCTGGATGGTGACAATTTCCACCTGCAGATCCAGCCCTGCCCCATCTCCCTGCAGTAGTGTGGAAGTGCTGCAGGTCTGCATTGCCCTGAGCTTTATTTAACTGTGTGTGGAATTCCTTCCTGTGCTGTGGCATCCACAGGGCTGTGGGTCCCCGTTCTGGCCTCCTTGAGGCAGGTCAGGGCTCGTGGCACAGGTTTTCCCTCTTCCCTGCAGCAGTTCAGGGATGGGCTCTGGGCTGTGTGCTGGAATTGAGGCATCTTTGGGTGATGTGTTGGGGTGGTGAGGGCTGGGCTCTGCTGCAGGGCTGGCACAGCTCTGGTGGCTTTTCCTCTTTCCACAGCAGCTCCTCCTTCTCTTCCTTTCCCTTGCCCTGTCTCTTGTTTCCCCTGTCCTGACTCCTTGATCACAACATTTCCTGAGTCATCTTTCTCTTACCTGAGTGCTTTAAAAAAAAAAGTTAAAAACCCACCCTAATAGTTTCAGTGTCCCAAGCTGGAGGGGCTGTTCTGAGTTTGCTCTTTGAGCTCCTAAAGCCAGGGAACATCCTGTGGGACAGAGTCAGTGTGGGGAAGGGGGGCTGTAACTGTCACCAATTCCAAAGGGGGAGAACATGAATTTCTGGGTGAGGAGGCTGTGCCCAAGCCCTGTCTGTCCTTGCCATCCCAGAGGTTCATTGGGAGTGAATCCTTTGCTGCAAAACCTCTGCCTTGGCAGGTGATGGGTTTGGGCTGGAGACCTGCAGTGAAAGCTTTTGGCATCTGAGCAGGACGTGGCCTCTGTGGGGCCTTTGGGGGCTCAGTGGTGGCTCATCCTGCAGCTGGGTCTGCATCTTTCCACAGACCTGGGGGGGCTCATGGCACACAGGCACCTGCTGTGCCCTCCCTGCTTGGATAAAATGCCTTTTAAAGGAGAATTTGCTGTTACATTAATTCCTTTGAGGGGTGCCACATTCATGAGTGGAAGTAGCAGCTTTGGGTTGGGCAGGGGAGATGAAGCAGTTGTGAGAATCCTTGGAGAACTGTGCCAGGAAAAAGTCCATGTTCTTCCCCAGCTCAGCTGGAAGCCCCGGTGGATTGCACAGCCTTGGCTTCCTTCAGGAATGAAACTCATCTCGAGGAATTGCCATTCTGAGAGGTGGAAAAATTGTGTTTTTGGCAGCAAACTGGCCTCATGTGGAGGAGCAGGGCCGGCTGGGCAGCACTGGGGCTGCTGGGGAGCTTCTGGCTCCCTCCAGCTCATTCCCTTCCCTACTTGGCCCAGAGACTTGGAGTAATGCTCAGCTGGATCGCAGGGAGGATCTTAATTGAATTTCTTGTTAGATTTATGTATTTACTCCCTTGGAAAGTGTCTCCTGTGCCCCTCGGGTGGTCCCTTCCCTGCTGGGGCTGCAGGGAGCTGCATCTCAGCTCCACAGGGTTGGCCTTTCCCACAATGGAGCAGGAATACACACATCCACCTGGGAAATCCAGAGCAGCAATCCTGCTGTGCTTTCCATCCTTTGCTGGGCAGGGATACACACATCCACCTGGGAAACCCAGGGCAGCAGTCCTGCTGTGCTTCCCATCCTTTGCTCCCAGGAGGGGATGGAGCAGTAAATGTGTGAGGAAGGAGCCCCCTGCCATCCCTTGTGGTGCAGCTGCAGGCTCTGGGGTGCTTTGGTGGTCCTGGAGTGGAGCCTCATCCCAAGAGGAGAGAAAAGGAAAAGCACTTTGTGTTTCTCTGGCTGCTCAGTTGGTGTTTGGCTCGTGGGCTGTCTGGGCATGTTGGGACCTCACAATTCCCTGTGGGAGATTTCTCCTCCTCTGGGCAGGGGCTGGAGGGATGGGTGAGTGTCCAGGACAGCCCTGGGGGGCTGAGGTGCCCTCCAGTGAGGGGTAGTTCATGATCTGCCTGGGGTTTGGGGAGGGAAGGGAGCTAAAAGGCCCTCCTGGTGTTTAGGGGCTGCCCAGGGAGCTTTGGAGTGCCCATCCCTGGAGGTGTCACCTGGAGGTGGCACTCAGAGCTCTGCCCTGGGGACAAGGTGGGCACAGCTGGGACTCAAAAATCTGGAAGAGCTTTCCCTACATTCAGGGATTCTGTGACCACCAGCCAGGGGGAATGGGTCAGAAATGCAGAATAAATGGGTTTGTTGTGGCTGGGAGGGCTTTTCCAGCCTCAGGGATTTGGGGATTGTGTGATTTGTTAGTAAAAAAACCCTTTCTGCAAGCAGGAGGCTGAAGAGCAGCCCTTTCCCCTGATGTTATCCCTGTCCCACTTGGAGGCTGTGCTGTGGAAAGGGCCCTGGCAGTGACTCGTGTCCCTGGTGGTTCCAAGCCCAGGGTCAGTGCCAGCCCTGGACACCCTTCAGGGCTGGACTGTGCCCAGCCTGGCACTCTGCTCCCCACAGCCCCAACTGCACACACTTATTAGTGCTAAGAAAGCTGTTTTCCTTCATTAATTAGCTTTGCTTTGAATCCAGAGAGGGAGAAAAGAACTCCTGAGCAGGCAGAGCAAGCGGGAGAGTTGTGGCTCTCCCTGGGCAGCTCTGGGATTCCTGATTCCTGTTCCTGGCTGGTCCAGCTGTGTGCAGCCCTGCTGGGGGTCACTGGAGGGGCAGGAACGTGCTGGAAACAGGAGATGGGACCTTTTTACTGCTGTTGGCTGCAGGTCTGGGGATCCCCTGTTGTAGAAATTTTCTGTGGATGGCAGGGACAAGGAACTCTGCAGAGCTGAGATGTTCTAGAAACACGGGGGTTTATTATTCCAAGGGTGGTGGGTAAAGAGGGCTTTGCCTTCAGCCACCAGCCTGGGCTGGAGCAAAGCCCCAAAGAGAGAAGAGAGAGGTAAGAGTGAAGAGGGCAAGAGAAGAAAGCGATCCTCTTGTTCCAATCCATTCTATCTCTTTTTGTGTTGAATATTCTAATTTACAGTGACCAACCGGCGTGAGATACAAAACCTACAGACTTTGCCTGCAGCCTGTGAGAACTACTACATCACCATGTCATTTTATATTCTAAACTCTATAGACTCCTTTCTTATGCCCTTGTTCGCTGATGCCTTGGCAGGTGGAAAGGCAACATTCCTGAGTCTTTTGTTTTTCTGTATTTTCACCCATCTCCAGCTCATCCCCGTCTTCCTGCCTGCTATGCTCGCATCTCCAAACTGGCTTTCATTCCTATTTCACTCACAGGTTTTACATCTGCAGTATTTCTTACCATAAAATCATATCCATAAGTCCTTCCTGTCCCTTCTTTCCCAACACCCTGTGCCCCCAGGGATGGAGATTCCGTCCCCCTCCTTGTGTCAGTGAGGTGCTACTGGGGAGAAATCCCTCCCTGTGAGGGTGGGCAGGCCCTGGATCCCTGGCAGTGCCCAAGGCCAGGTTGGACACTGGGGACAGTGGGAGGTGTCCCTGCCATGGCAGGGCTGGCACTGGATGGACTATAAGGTGCCTCCAAGCCCAAACCAGGGTGGGATGCTGTGAATAATGGACATTTTGGCCTCTTTTCTGCCTTCTCCCTGTTACCAGGTGCAGCCCTGGGACCTGCTGTTTCCCCCTCCTGCCCTCCAATTCTCTTTGCTGCTGGATTTTGGGCTGTTTCCTGTGGAGGCAGCTCTGTCGTGCTGTGCCTGCTCTGCTCCCGTGGCTGATCCAAGCTGGGCTCTCTGGAACACTTTAATTTTCCCTCCCCCTCGTTTTCCCCAGCCCCTGCAGCCGTGCCTGATTAATTTTCTGGCACCTCCAGAGCTGTGGTTCAGTTTTAGGAGCTGGTGCTGGCAGGGAGGAAGGGCTCTTTAATTAAAGCCATTGCTCTGTCACTGCTGCAGCCTCGAGGAGCTCCTGCCCCATGCTGTGCCAGGGCCTCACCACTCACAGGGAACAATTTCTTCCCAATATTCCCTCTAACTGTGCCATTCCCTGTGTCCTGTCCCTCCATCCCTTGTCCCCAGTCCCTCTGCAGCTCTCCTGGAGCCCCTTCAGGACCTGGAGGGGCTCTGAGCTCTCTGCAGTAATTCCCAATAATACAATTCCTGATCAGGAGTGATGCCCAGGAGCTTTTCCTGGCAGTCCTGGTGAAATTCCCTGCCCTGCAGTCCATGGAAAACCTTGAGAGGAGCATGAGGAAGTCATTAGGGAGCCATTCATGGTGCTGTCCCCGGGTTGTCCCTGCCTGCTTGTTTTCCCTCCATGAAATAGTACCGGGATGCTTGTTTGTTTGGATTATGGGCCTATTTTTAAGTAACCTATTTTTTCCCCTTTGGAAAATGCATTAACTCGCTGTGTGTCACGGACATGTGTGGAGTTTGACTTTGGGAAAGCACCAAGGGCTCCTTGGGAGTCTCTCACCAGCCTCAGTGGTTGCCTGTGGCACACAGAGATTTATTTATTTATTTATTTTTGTATATATGTGTTTATCTACACTTCGCTGAGATTTACTGTAAGAGACATTTGCAGGATGCAGAGGCACTTGCTTGGAAAGTGCACTTTATCCCACCCAGGAGCTCTGCATGTTCTCAGTTCCAGCATCCCCTCTCCTCCCCCGGGATTTGGGAATTGCTGATCCCAGAAAGTGGAAGCAGCAGCAGTGCAGTTGGAAAGGGGGATGTTTGGTAACACACACACACACGTTTTTTGCAGGAAAATACACTATTTTTGTAGCCCAGTGTTTGTTTTTCCCCCCGAAGGACAGAGTTTTAAGGTCAGTTTAATTCTTCTCTGCAGGTTCAGAGCTCTGGTGCCGTAAATTCGCCTGTTCTGGGAGGATAAAAACACAATAAACAGGAGAACTTGAGGAATGTTCCTCTCTGGGTTGCAAAGGAACAGCTTGCTGGTTGGAACAGCCTGCCCCTTCCTAGGCAAGGGAGGCTTTGGATTGCAGGAAAGGGAGGAATAATTCAGGATTAAAGCTGCTAAGCAATGCATGTGTTTAGATCTGTGAGAGTGCCAGGACATAATTAATGGGTGAGTAAGCCAAAGGGAAAAAAGAGTTATTTTTTTTTAACTGGATAGAGATGGATGGAGGATAGAAACTAATTTTTGTGGGGGACAGAAATAACTGTGGAAGTAGCAGCTGCTGCTGTTAAAGGTGCCTGGGGGGGTTTGTTCCAGCAGTTGGAAGGGAAAAATCCAGGTTTGGCACCTTGTGCTGGCCTGAGGGGCTGGTGCTTGTCGCAGGGCACTCCAGGACTGCAGGTGAGGTGACACCTCCAGGCCAGGCAGGTTTGGAAGGGTTATTGTCCCTCTTCATCCCCTGTGGGGTGGCTTTTCCCACCTGCTGGGGGAAGTGATCCCATCTCAGGCAGGGCAGATCCCCCTGGAGCTTCCCAGATTCCTCCTCTGGTTGGCATTTCTGGAGCTGGATCCGGGTCCAGGGATGAAGTGTGGATGGGGAAATGGCTGATGAAAGGTCTGAGCACCTTGAGTGTTTTGGGAAGGCAACAGGAGTTCAGTGTTCTGGAGTTTCACTGGGATTTCACAGTGGGTCTGCCCTGCAAACTGCCAAATGGAGGAGATATTCTTTTCTTTTCAAACCTGTGGAAAGGAGGGAAGTCCTTGTCCATGCCATGATCTATCTGTGGGCTGTGTGGATCCAGGTGGCTGTGCCTGGGGGCTCAGCTGGGTTTGTCCCCAGGCAGGACTGGGGCACAAACAGAGCTGCTGATGCTCCCAGGGACTTTGGGGGCTTGGGTTGTGCCAGAGCAGCCCCTTCCATCTCTGCTGTGTCCTGGGGGTCTCAGGCAGGGCTGGGGCACAGACACAGCGCAGCTGCTGATGCTCCCAGGGGCTTTGAGGGCTTGGGTTGTGCCAGAGCAGCCCCTTCCATCTCTGCTTTGTCCTGGGGCTCTCAGGCTTTCTGTCTTCCCAGCTCCCTCCTGGAGGCCAGGCTGGCTCTGGCAGTGGGTGGAGGTGTGAGGGACCCTCTGGTGCAGTGCTGCTGAGATGAGGAGTTCCTCAGCTTCATCAGGGAGTGGCCCTCCTGCCACCTGGCCTGCCGAGGTGGGACTCAGTTAATTAAAGTGTGTCCTGCAGGGCCTCTGCATGAAACAGGACACACTCCCAAAGTGTGAAACTGGGGAGTGTGGAGNTGTGTCCTGCAGGGCCTCTGCATGAAACAGGACAAAATCCAAAAGTGTGAAACTGGGGAGTGTGGAANCACCTGGCCTGCCGAGGTGGGACTCAGTTAATTAAAGTGTGTCCTGCAGGGCCTCTGCATGAAACAGGACAAAATCCAAAAGTGTGAAACTGGGGAGTGTGGAAACCAGGCTGGAGATGCTGATGGTTTTGTGGAGTGGTGGTGGCAGCAGACCAGGCAGAGGGGTCTCTTGTGGGGCAGTGAGAGGGGCTGACCTTGTCCCATCCTCATCCCATCCTNGTGGTGGCAGCAGACCAGGCAGAGGGGTCTCTTGATGGGCAGTGAGAAGGGCTGTCCCCATCCCATCCCCATCCCATCTCATCCCAAAACTGTCCCATCCCAGGCACTCCCTCCTGGCCTCTGCTCCTGCTGCTCTCTGAGGTTTCTCATGGACCACACTGTTTCCTGGAGATTTGCACTCTGGGTTTTGAACATACCCAGGTTTCCCTGTTCATTTNAAAAAAAAAAAAAAAAAAAAAGAGGGTGGAAAGGGATATTTGGGGGGGGCATTCAGTGCTGTTCTCCCACATTGCAGGATGGTTCCTAGAGAAGTTTTCCTGACAGCAATTGAGGAGTGGGGTTGCTGGTTATTTTTTCTCCCATGTTTTATTTTTCCTCTTGGGAAAGGAGAAAAAAAAATGTTTCATGCTTCAAAGGGTGAGGCTCAACCCTTGTGTGAGTTTGTCATGTCGGAGCAGGAGCCTCGATGGGAATGTCTGGCATTCCTGTGCCATCCTGCTGATGGATATCATCAAAGGTTTGCTGGATGGGGCAGTGCTCTCCCTCCCTGCCACCCCTCCCTTCCCCCGGGCTGCCCTGGGGGTGCTGCTTTGGCACTGACCCCTCTGGAGCTCCCTGTGCTGGGAGCCTGGGGCTGGGACAGGGCTGGGGACAGGACAGAGCTGGGGACAGGGGACAGGACAGAGCTCAGGGGACAGGACAGGGCTGGGGACAGGGGACAGGACAGAGCTCAGGGGACAGGACAGGGCTGGGGACAGGACAGGGCTGGGAACAGGGGACAGGACAGAGCTCAGGGGACAGGACAGAGCTGGGGACAGGACAGAGCTGTGGACAGGACACAGGACAGAGCTGGGGACAGGACAGAACTGTGGACAGGACACAGGACAGAGCTGTGGACAGGACAGAGCTGTGGACAGGACAGGGCAGAGCTGTGGACAGGGCAGAGCTGTGGACAGGGGACAGGACAGAGCTGTGGACAGGGGACAAAACAGCTCTGGGCAGGGGACAGAGCTGGGGACAGGACAGAGCTCAGGGGACAGGACACAGGACACAGGACAGAGCTGTGGGACAGGGGACAGGGCTGTGGACAGGACAGAGCTGTGGACAGGGGACAGGACAGAGCTGTGGGACACAGGACAGAGCTCAGGGGACAGGACAGAGCTGTGGACAGGACAGGGCTGTGGACAGGACAGGACAGAGCTGTGGACAGGACAGGATAGGACAGAGCTCCACTCGCTGCTGGCCGGAGCCTCCCACTTTGGAGAACTTGTCCAGCTGGTTTGTTTTTCATCCCAGGGCTATTTTCAGCTGCTCAGCCTAACAAGGTGAAATGGCTGAGATGCTTTCCTGCTCCCTGGGACTCTGCTGGGAGGACGTATCCCACTATCCTGCTATCCCGCTGTCCCAGCTCATCCCAGCCAGGGTCTCCACAGCACCTGCGGCTCTTTACTGTCTTGGCACTCAGGGTTTCGGAAGAGCCATTTGGGCTCTGCACAGGCACCCTGAGCACAAATCCCAGCGTTGTGGTGGCCCTGGTGCCCTGCTGAGGTTGGGAACACGGGCGGGATCCAGGACAAAGCCAAAGTGCTGTTCTTGGGTCTGCCAGGAGCTGGAACTGGGGTGGAAGTTGCCTGAGATGTAGAAGGGGGACATCTCACCCCACCTCATCCCTGTTCCCACTGAAATGGGGGTTCCCACTGAAAATCATGGATTCATTAGTGTGATTCCTTTGGGGTTGGGAGAATCTCCAGCTGCTGTTCCCTCAGGGAATAGGAGCTGTAACCCAAACCCAAGTCTTGCTCTGTGCTTCAAACTCAGGTGGCTCCTTCAGCAGCTGCCAGACAAACCCCTGTGCTGAGAATGTCACTTCCAGCTCCTCAGGGTTCCTCACAGGCCCTGCATGTTTAACTCCTGGTGCTGTGGGCTGTGGGAGCAGCACAATCCTGTCCCCAGTTAAAGGATTAAAGTGCAGAGGTGTCAGTGCTGTGCAGGAGGTCTCCTGGCAGAGCAGGGGCTCGAGGCACTCTCCAAGGGCAGCCTGGTGGCCCCTGGGGCTTCACTGACACCTGCCCTGGCTCTGGGACTAAATCAAGCGCCTTCTGCCCTAAAGAAACAAGGGAAATTGTGTTGGAAAGGAGGAGGAAAAAGGTTTGATTGTTCAGTAGAGTCTTTGTAGAAATACTAGTGAAGGCTTTGGTGCACAAGGTGAGAAAGGGCTGGGTTTGCTGGGGAGGATCATGGAATTATTTCAGTTGGAAATAATAATGTGCAGAGTTCAGCTAAGCCATGTCCCCAACATCCACAGGGCTGTTAAATCCCTGCAGGGATGTGATTCCATCCCTGCCCTGCCCTGCCAGCCTGGGCCACTTGGAATTGGTTTGGACACGAATTTTCAGGGAAGCTGCAGGGAAATTCTCTGTTTGCAGCACAGGAGGGAGGAAAGCTCGTGGCTCCTTTTGGCCTTTCTGCTGCTGCTGGGAAGAAATATTTTCTGCCTGGAGGGTATAGGATGTTTTTTTCCTGATTAATGAGGTATTAAAAAAGATCCAGAGGAGTCTGGGCTCGTCTTCCTGAGTCACCTGTGTGTTTTTGTTGGGATTTGGCAGGGAGCTCCCCTGGTAGCCAGAGTGATCCCTTTGGTAAACACAGTCCTTTGGCGTGGCTGTGGCTGCTGCTGAGTGCTGAGCCAGCCCAGCCCCACAGAAATAACCCAGAATTTCACACTCTGACAGGGCTTTTGCAGCCCACTGTACCCCAGTGTTGCTGCTCAGGAGCTGCAGGGAATTAGCCCTGAATAGTGAGTTTAAAGAGTCAGATTTTGGGTGAATGCAGAGCCCTTTGCAGATGGTTTGGTTTGCTGGTCCCTCCTTGGCTCTGGGAGTGGACAGGGGTTAGGAGGGATTTATCTGTGGTCTAACAACAGCTAAACTTAGTCCTGTGTGTTCTGGCTGGGGGGGAAGTGCTGCAGAGGTGACACTTCTGCTCCTGGGAGAGAAATACCAGCAGTGCAGGCAGTGGCTGTGTCCTGTGCTGCTGCTGCTCAGGAGAGTCGATAGAGACAAACTCAACTTCCTTTTTTGGGTTTTGGGGATTTTTTTTCATGTCAGCTTATGTAGCCTGGAAGTACAAGGCTGAAAAAAAGTAACATTCATGTTTCCCTCCAAATGAAGTTGCCAAAACTCTGGGTGAATGAAGGTTCCAGCAGGAGATGTGAGGGGTGGGATTGGCTGGGGTGGGCTCTGATCTCCTCCAGCAGGAATAGCAGCTCCAGCCCCAAACCCCCTTCCCTGGGCTGACCCCACAGCAGAGCTGCTCCAGCTTGGGGGTCCAGCACAGCAAAGACCTGGAGCTGCTGGAGAGAGCCCAGAGGAGGCCAGGGAGCTGCTGCAGGGCTGGAGCCCCTCTGGAGCCAGGCTGGGAGAGCTGGGGGGGCTCACCTGGAGAGGAGAAGCTCCAGGGAGAGCTCAGAGCACCTCAAGGGGCTCCAGGAGAGCTGCAGAGGGACTGGGGACAAGGGATGGAGGGACAGGACACAGGGAATGGCTTCAGAGTAGGATTTGATGGGATCTGGGGCAGGAATTGTTCCCTGGCAGGGTGGGCAGGCCCTGGCACAGGGTGCCCAGATTTGCTGTGGCTGCCCCTGGATCCCNAGTGGCTGTGTCCTGTGCTGCTGCTGCTCAGGAGAGTCGATAGAGACAAACTCAACTTCCTTTTTTGGGTTTTGGGGATTTTTTTTCATGTCAGCTTATGTAGCCTGGAAGTACAAGGCTGAAAAAAAGTAACATTCATGTTTCCCTCCAAATGAAGTTGCCAAAACTCTGGGTGAATGAAGGTTCCAGCAGGAGATGTGAGGGGTGGGATTGGCTGGGGTGGGCTCTGATCTCCTCCAGCAGGAATAGCAGCTCCAGCCCCAAACCCCCTTCCCTGGGCTGACCCCACAGCAGAGCTGCTCCAGCTTGGGGGTCCAGCACAGCAAAGACCTGGAGCTGCTGGAGAGAGCCCAGAGGAGGCCAGGGAGCTGCTGCAGGGCTGGAGCCCCTCTGGAGCCAGGCTGGGAGAGCTGGGGGGGCTCACCTGGAGAGGAGAAGCTCCAGGGAGAGCTCAGAGCACCTCAAGGGGCTCCAGGAGAGCTGCAGAGGGACTGGGGACAAGGGATGGAGGGACAGGACACAGGGAATGGCTTCAGAGTAGGATTTGATGGGATCTGGGGCAGGAATTGTTCCCTGGCAGGGTGGGCAGGCCCTGGCACAGGGTGCCCAGATTTGCTGTGGCTGCCCCTGGATCCCTGGCAGTGCCCAAGGCCAGGCTGGACATTGGGGACAGTGGGAGGTGTCCCTGCCATGGCAGGGGTGGCATTGGGTGGATTTCAATGTCCCTCTCAAGAAAAGACCAGGTGCAGGTTTTTTTAGAATTTAACTTCTAAACTGTTGATGATAATAATAATGTTCTGTTAAGTCTCTTTTTTTATTTTTTTTACAGTAATAAAAATATATTATATTCAATGCACTCACAGCAAGCTGCTGTTCTCCAGTTCAGTGGTTGATGTCATGCACAAAGTCTTGGTCCCTCCCACACATGTTTGGGAATAAGAATCTTTTTAAATAAGTCAAGGCCGCTTTTCTGTGATTTGAAGCCCATCTCCGAGGCAGCCCCAGCTCTCTGGAAGCTGTGCTGGTCTCTCATTAACCTCTAATAAATTAAATGTTCCACAGCAGCCATGGACACTGTGCTGGATTCCCAAGTTGTCCCAAACTCTTCTGAGCTGCTGTTTGATCCAGCTTGAGCTTTGTTCTGTGTGTTCCACACTCTGGGTGTTTTAAGTTCCAAGAGAGCTCCCTGTGACAGAGCTGTTATTCCAAGGGCAGTGCTCCCATGGGGAATATTCCCAGTGCAGCAAACCCAGCCCTCTGTGTGTGATCCCCCTCCCAGAGCCCCTCTCATGGCACTGAGCCCCCTCTGAGCACACACCGCTCTTCCCTTTGTGCTTTGTGGGCCGTCAGGGGAAGGAAAACCATTGTGATCCCCAGTCAGGGCTGGGATTCTGTGCTGGGAAGGGCTCCCTGAGCAGCCATGGAGCTGTTCTCAGGGCTCAGCACTCACAGAGCTCCCACCTCCTGCCTCCCTGTGCCTGCAGGATTTATGGAGCGCTCGGGAAGGTGCTTGAGGAATTTATTTCTTTGCCCTTGCAGGGCTGCTCCAGGCACTGCCTGTGCTGTGGATTCCTGCTCGGGGCCCTCACATCAGCCATTCCCTTCCCCAGTGATTTATCCCTCTCTGTGAAAACCCCGTGGGGCAGTTTGTTACCCAGTGTGGGGTGTGGGAAGGATCAGTTTGTTCAGCCCCAGGTTTGTTCAGGACGGGGTCAGGGCCAGCCCTGCTCACCTGGATCTGTGCCTGGAGTGCCCTGATCAGCTTTGGGGTAACAGGGGCTGCAGAGTTCCTCATGGAACACCTGTGAGAAATGACTGAAGGAGCTGGGGTTGTTTATCCTGGAGAAAATAAGACTCAAAGGTGACCTGATCACTCTCTACAACTCCCTGAAAGGTGTCTGTGCTCAGCTGGGGTTGGTCTCTTTCTCCAGGCAGCACTGACAGAACAAGAGGACACAGCCTCAGGCTGAGCCAAGGGAAATATAGGCTGGATATTAAGAAAAAGTCTTTTACAGAAAGAGTGAAAAAGTACTGGAATGGTCTGCCCAGGGAGGTGGTGCAGTCACCATCTTTGGATGTGTTTAAGGAAAGACTGGATGTGGCACTTAGGGCCAGGGTTTAGTTGAGATGTTGGGGCTGGGTTGGACTTGATGATCTTGGAGGTCTCTTCCAACCCAGAGATTCTGTGGGGGAAGCAGAAGCAGCAGCAGCAGCAGGGTGGGATCTGGGCACACAGGGACAGGTGGAAGCAGCACCTGGAGCCCCCATCCCACAGCCCTGGGGCCTGAGGGGACACTTGGGGCAGTAAAAGGTGCATGTGCAGGTACAAGGGACAGAGGGCAGGGCTGGATTAGGAATTCTTGGGCAGGAATTGTTCCCTGGCAGGGTGGGCAGGCCCTGGAATAGAATTCCCAGATTTGCTGTGGCTGCCCCTGGATCCCTGGCAGTGCCCAAGGCCAGGCTGGACATTGGGGACAGTGGGAGGTGTCCCTGCCATGGCAGGGCTGGCACTGGGTGGGGTTAATGTCCCTCCCAACCCACATCAGCCTGGGATTCCATGGCTGGGCTGTCATAGTCTGGCTCCTGGTGACTGGGGTTTGGAAAACTGCCCCTTTCCTGCCTCAGCTTCCCCTAAAACCGACTCCTGTCTGCTCAGGGCTCAGAACAAGGGCATGTTCCAAACCCTGCAGTGCCTCTCCAGCTGCCTGGGGGAAGCCACAGCTAAATCATGGTTTAGGAATGATGGGGAAGAGCTGAGCTGCCCTTCTTGGGGAGAACCCCAGATATGCTCAAATTTGAGGATTTTCTGGACAATCTACACTCTGTTCCCAGGTGACTCTGGGCAGCCTCAGGGAGGATTAAGCTGAGTTTAGCACAGCAGCTGTGGGGTGACACTGGAGCTGGGCTCAGGGAAGGTTTGGGGTTTTCTTTCTTGGGTTTTTGCTGACACAACATCAGTTTAAAGTGCTGAACTGCAACAGGGGTTACATCACTCCAGAGCTCTTCCCTGTGTGCTGAGGATGAGGAGTATGTTGTCCAAGGAGTTCCCAGCTTGCCTTTTGAAGCCTCTTTATTATTGCAAAGGGCCTGGAGGATTTTGGAAAGTCTGTTCAGGGAAGGAACATCTGAAGTTTGGGATCACTCTGAAATCCCTCCTGTTCCACGAGTGCCCATCTGTCTCCTGGTCCTCAGGGAAGCCAGGTGTGGGAGCTGCCTCTCCATGTGGAGTTTTCAGGCCAAGGGAGAAGTTTCAGGAGCTGCTGAGCTGATGGAATCACTACTTATTGTCACTGGAAAGGATTTCCTCCTTCCCCTCCTTCCCCTCCATCCCCTCCTTCATTCCCTCTTCCCTTCTCTCCTTCCCCCTCGACAGCACAAGAGGGAACGGCCTCAGGCTGGGCCAGGGGAGGCTCAGCTTGGCCAGCAGCAGGAATTTCCCCATGGAAAGGGGGCTCAGGCCTTGGCAGGGGCTGCCCAGGGAGCTTTGGAGTGCCCATCCCTGGAGGTGTCACCTGGAGGTGGCACTCAGAGCTCTGCCCTGGGGACAAGGTGGGCACAGCTGGGATGTTCTGGGAGGGCTTTTCCAGCCTCAGGGATTCAGGGAATCCCTTCTGGTTTTGGCAGCTCCTGCTCTCACCCCCAGGTTTCATGGCCTGGAGGTGACACCTCACGTTTTGTGTCACCTTTTGGTGCCCCAGCAGTGCCAGGACCCTGCTGGGATGAGGAGCCTCAGGGTTCCAGTGCTGCCCTTGGTCTGTGTCTGTTCCAGAAAGTTCCTCTTTCCCTGATCACCCTCAGAAAACAGCCGCTTTATGAGAGGTGTTTTTTAATCTGAGGGTGACTCTCCCCACTGTCTCCTCCAAAAGCAGCATTTCCATCTTCCAGTGTAGCAAAGCATAAAATTCCCAATTTATTCCCGGTTCCTCAGTGACTCATTTCAAGACTTTCTTTTTAAATTGTTTTTTTAGTAACAACCTTTCCAGCGAGGCAGCTCCAGGCAGGCAGGGCTTCTTCCCTGCTGGTGTGGTGCTGCTCAGAGCTGGGGGGCTCCTCCTTTTCCCCCTGGATTGAGAAACAGCAGCTCTCACTTTGGGGCAGAAGGTTTGGAATTCAGGAACACCTGCCTTGTACCAGCACGTTTGGGATCATTGCTGTTTGTCCATTCCACTCATGGATTATTTTTTCTACCTGAGGGAGCAGCTGGAGCTGTTCCAGGAGGGATTGAGGGGGGATTTTAGGGCAAGGCTCTTCCCCCAGAGGGTTCAGGGAATGGGCACAGCCCCAGAGCTCCAGGAGCCTTTGGACAGCCCTGCCAGGGATGCCCAGGGGAGATTGTTGGGGCTCTGGGCAGGGACAGGGGAGGACTGGATCATCCCTGTGGGTCTCAACTCAGGATATTCCATGCTTCTCTCATTCTCCTGGCCCTGATGTAACCCAAAGTGCTCATGTGTGGCTGGCAAGGAAGGGAAAATATTTTAAACCTGCTGTTTTCCTGATGTGAATGATCTTTGCCTGCCAGAAGAGGGATTTATTTTCATTTGTGCCACTGTCCCTAAATTTGTGCTTTTCACACTCTGCTGCCCCGTGGTGTCCCCTGGCAGTGACTGGGTGTGGGGAAAGGAAGTTCCTGGGGCTTGGGGTGATCTTTTGTAGTTTTCTGGGGAGAGTCTTTTTCCTCCCCCTGTATGGTGGAGGTTGGGATTCCCCCTCAGGAGCAGTGTCACCTCTGTCCTGCAGAGAGGTGTCTCTTCCTTCCTGATGGACCTCAAACCCCTTGTCCTGCCCTGTCCTTGGACTTGTCCCATGTGGGATCTGGTGACATTCCATTGCTGAGGCACATCCAGGATCCTGTTCTTCTCCTGGGATTCTCAACTGGGGCCGTTTGGTGCCTGGAACCAAACAGGTCTGTGAGCACCAAGGATAACAAACCTTGCCTTTTCTGTGGCCTTGTGAATACACAAGCTCCTTCCTCCTCCTGCTCCTTTCCTTCCCCTTCTTCCCAAGCCTTTAGCTTTCTCCTCCCCTGTGCCATTGAATTATTAAAAACCTGTGGATATTGATCAAATACCAATATCCAACTATGATGGACAAAGACTCTCTAACAGTTTAAAGTTAGAAAATGTATATTTATTACAACGCCAGACAGGACATTTGGGGCTCCCAAATACACACCTCAATCCACAGATGATCACAGGGGCTTTTATATCCAGGAGTATTGAATACCCAAAACACAAATGCACATTCATAACTCTGGTACCTCCCATTCCCTGCTCTGTATGGTAATTAGCCCCAAAAGCCATCAAGCATGGGGAGTTTGTTCTTTGAAATGGGTCGGTGGTCTTTTTTATGGGGTGGGGTCCTAAAATGATGAAGTAAGATGGGTCTTCCTCTCTTTGACTTTTTAACCTTT
>SWJQ01001195.1:21387-32915 GCA_007252995.1 Zosterops borbonicus | reverse complement strand
GGAGGCAGGAGGGATGGGAAGGGTGAGAGGAAGGGGGAGGCAGGAGGGATGGGAAGGGTGACAGGAGGGATGGAGGGGTGACAGGAGGGATGGAGGGGAGGCAGGAGGGATGTGAAGGCAGCAGGAGGGATGGAACGCATGTTAGCACGGCCCATGGTGATGTGCCCAGGTTCTTGGCCCATCAAAGACACCCCCAGGGAGGCACAGGGGACTCTTTGTTCCGCACGGGCAGAGCAGACTCCCATGGAGCTGATAGTGGGGAGATAAAGAGCAGGCTCGGAGCCACCGACAGCGGGATGGAGACAGAAGGTTCCCGATGACTCAGAGGGGCGGGGTGGGACTGGAGGTGCTCCTGTTGTTCCTCGGGACTCCAGGACTCACAGCCCTGGTGAGGACCAGGCTGTCAGTGTCTCTTGGGGAAGCTGCTGGAGCTAAAATCAGGGCTGGACGTTCTGGAGAGGGAGATTGATCTAAGTAAAGCCAATTTTTCGCACTTATATTGAGGCTTTTGTTTGCTGAAGGTGTGTTGGGACAGGCTGATTGCAATATTCCAGGACTGCTTGGACAGGGCTTGGAACAACCTGGGCCAGTGGAAGGTGTGGATGAACTTTATGGTCCCTTCCCACCCAAAGGATGATGCTGTGCTATGATCTTTGGGCTTAATCTTCTATCAGTCTTAGGCAAAGTGGTTTGTGCTGGTCTTTGTTCCTTCATTTGGGTATTCCTGCACTGAGCCCATGGAGATAACAGGGAGGGAATGAATAGCCCAGCCTGGCTGCTGAAAGTTTGGGACCATTCTCTTATCAGTTCAGGGTTTTCTGCTGATTAAATCACTTGTGCTCCAATATTCAGGCTCTTTCTGGTCTCGATGAAAGCCCCAGATTCCTCCCTGGGTTTGGTTTGATTGCTGTTGATGGTGTGGTTGGTTATCAGCACCTGTCAGCTCTTGAAATCCTGGTTTTATTGCTCTTGCTGCTGCTGCTCTCAGTCAATCTTCATTCCTGGTGTTTGTGCTGGAAATCCCCAGGGGCTGTCAGGAAATCTGGGTGGGATCCCCTCAACCCTTGACTCCCCCAGTCCTTTATCCCTTCCACACTTCATCCCTTCAGGTCTCTTTCCCTGCCTGAAGCCCTTGGACAGACGTGAGCCAGGGCTCAGGAGTTCCATGGTCGGGAGGGGGTTAATGTGAATAAACCCACTTTTACAAAAACACGACCTTCCCTTCCTACAATCCAAACTTTGCTGCAGCGTTGCCACGTTCCCCCCTGCAACAACAAGCACAGGCTCGGAACAAGACAAGCCTGCAATGTTTTGGGAGATATCTTTTAGCCTGGCTTCATTTTTCCTTCTGGGGTCGGCTCCAAGGACAGCACAAACACAGAGCCCATCTCGTGTCCCTGCTGGCTGCCTCGGGAGGGGCCAGCACTGAGAGCCCCAGCCCAGAGCTCTGAGCCACCACAAAACTCCTGCAGGGCAGGAGAGGAACCCCCAAATCTCTCCAAATCAACCTCAGGGCACCCAGTGTTCTTCCCATGGGATTGGGGGTGCCCATGATCAGCCAGGAGAGGCCTGGGGAGGGCTCCCAGTTCACTCACTGGTCTGGGCAGCAGTTCACAGCTCTGCTGGACTCCCCTGGCCACACGGGCAGACGTGAGTCAGCCTGGAATAAACTTCCCGAGGTGTGGGAAGCAGCAGGACACCAGCCCTGCCTCTGCAGGAGGCTTCATCCTTGTCCAGGTCATTTTGTCAGTCAGTGGGATGTCATTCCTTGTCCCCAGTCCCCCTGCAGCTCCCCTGGAGCCCCTTTGGGCACTGGGAGGGGCTCTCAGGTGTCTCTTCTCCAGGTGAACACCCCCAGCACATTGCCCTTGGCCCTGCTGCACTCCTTGGCCCTGGCTCCATGGTCCCAGCTCTCCATCCTGCCCAGGTCCCCCGGGATTCCCCATCCCTGGCTCTGCACCTGGCAGGGAAGGGCTGGATCAGCCCCCTTTGGTGCTTGCAGGACTCGGGCAGGCAGCAAAATGTAAAGTGTTGGTCTTGGGAAGTAGAAAATGCCCTGAAAATCAGCCAGAAGAGCCTGTTCTATAATCAGGAAGGAGGGAAGGGCTTTAATTGACGTGTTTTATAAACACACAGCTCTTCCTCCCCAAACGCCCCGGCTGCAGGCACTGCCAACACCAACAGCCTCCAGGGGAGACGTGGAGCTCGGGCCGTGGGCAGGAGGCAGTCCCTGCTGGGAGAGCTGCCCTGGGGATGTGCAGGGATGGGATGAGAGGGGCAGCCCTGCCCTGCCCTGGTGGGATGTGGAGGGATAGGGCTGAGAGGAGCAGCCCTGCCCTGCTGAGCCCTGCCCTGGTGGGATGTGGAGGGATGGAGTGAGGGGATCAGCTCTGCCCTGCCCTGCCCTGCTGTGCCCTGGTGGGGATGTGAAGGGATGGGATGAGGGGATCAGCCCTGCCCTGGTGGGATGTGGAGGGATGGGGTGAGGGGATCAGCCCTGCTGTGCCCTGCCCTGCTGGGGATGTGGAAGGATGGGGCTGAGAGGGGCAGCCTGTCCTGCCCTGGTGGGATGTGGAGGGATGGGGTGAGAGGATCAGCCCTGCCATACCCTGTCCTTGTGGGGATGTGAAGGGATGGGGGTGAGAGGATCAGCCCTGCTGTGCCCTGCCCTGGTGGGGATGTGGAGGGATGGGATGAGGGGATCAGCCCTGTCATGCCCTGGTGGGGANCCTGCCCTGGTGGGATGTGGAGGGATGGGGTGAGAGGATCAGCCCTGCCATACCCTGTCCTTGTGGGGATGTGAAGGGATGGGGGTGAGANGCCCTGCCCTGCCCTGCCCTGCCCTGCTGTGCCTTGGTGGGCATATGNGGAGGGATGGGACTGAGAGGATCAGCCCTGCCCTGCCCTGCCCAGGCAGAGGACCGGGAGCTGTGCCCCCTCCCGCTCCAGGAGCTCCCCCAGGGCTGTCCCTGTCCCCAGGGGAGGGCAGGGGCCGTGGTGCTGGTCCCTGACAGGCTGTGTGTGCCCCAGCAGAGTTCTGCCGCATCGACAAGGCGCTGTGCCACGACGAGGACGAGCAGCTCAGCTTCGAGGCCGTGCGCAACATCCACAAACAGATGGACGACGACGCCAACGGCAACGTGGACGTGGAGGAGAGTGACGAGGTCAGCGTGGGGCAGGGCTGGGACAGGGGCTGTGCAGGGCCTGGGGGCTCCTCCTCATCACAGGGTGAGCCACACGTCACCTCGAGGTGATCCAAGTGGTGTCTCAGCCCTTTGTCAGTGCAGGTTGGGGGTTTCCTCACTGCTGGGCTGTAGGAGCATCCAGCAGGGAGAGGGAACTCTGCAGAGCTGAGATATTCCAGAAACACGGGGGGTTATTGCAAAGGTCGTGGGTAAAAAGGGCTTTGCCTTCAGCCACCAGCCTGGGCTGGAGGGAAACCCCAAAGAGAGAGGGAGAGAGAGGGGGTGAGGTGAGGGAGATCGCAGGGGTAAGGGAGCTAAAGAGTGAGGTCCTTATTACAATACATTATCTCTCCTTTTGTGTTGAATATTCTAATTTACAGTGACCAACCCGCACGAGATACAAAACCTACAAACATTGCATGAGCCTATGAGAACTGCTCTATCACCATATCATCCTGTATTCTAAACTCTAAACACTACTTTTCTTATCTACCTTTTCCCTGATACCTCGGCATGGCTACTCCCTTGAGTCCTTTTGTTTTCTGTCCCTCAACCCATCTCCAGCTAATCACCACCTTCCTGCTTTCCATGATCACATCTCAAAGCTGGCTTTCATTTCTATTTCCCTCACAGGTTTTATATCTTCAGTATTTCTTGCCAGGCAACCATATTTGTAAGCTTTTTCCATCTTATCTTTCCCAACGCTGAGGGTTTGTAGCCTCTTCATTGTTGCCCAGAGCAGCTGTGGCTGCCCCTGGACCCCTGGCAGTGCCCAAGGCCAGGCTGGATGAGGCTTGGAGCAGCCTGGGATAGTGGAAGGTGTCCCTGGTCATGACAGGGAGTGGAATTAAATGAGCTTTAATGTCCTTCCCAAGCCAAACCATTCCATGAGTTTGTGTTTACTGCATTCTTCCAGCAGCCAACTAAAACAGTTTCAGTCCATGTGTGCTCACTGCAAAAAAAGGAGCAGCTTTTTGTTGTGTCAGCCTTGGACATTTTAGCTGATGAAGGATCGGAGAGAAAGAAAGTTGTTGTTCTCTGTTTACACAAGCACTATTGGAAATAAGTCTGCTGGAGAAGGGAAAGCTCTCTGTAGTGCTGCCTCAGCTGTGGTGGGTGCTCGTTGGAGGTGAGGAATTCTGTCTTCCAGGGAGAACTGGCAGCTCAACAGGAAAGTCAGAGTGCTGGGAGCTGAGAGGAGGCACATCAGTGCAGGGATCTGTTACCACTCACAGGTGGCTCTGCAGTCCCAGGTCACAGAACCCCAGACTGGTTTGGGCTGGAAAAGACCCTTAAATCCCACCCAGTGCCACCCCAGACATGGCAGGGACACCTCCCACTGTCCCCAATGTCCAGCCTGGCCTTGGGCACTGCCAGGGATCCAGGGGCAGCATTCACAGAGTCCTTCTGGAGCAGTGACAGTCCCCAGGGACACACACAGGCCCCTGGTACCAGGAGCTGCTGGTTTGGGGTGGCTGTTCCCAGCTCGCAGGGCTGTTCCCTCTGCCTCGATCCCGCTGGACTGAGTCATGAAAACAATTGAAAAGCTTCCAGTTGCATTTCCTCCACTGCATGAGGTGTTTCCCTGGAGGCAGCTCCCTGCCCTGAGTGGCTGGAGGTGCAGCTCAGCCTCTCCCAGGGGCTGGAGCAGCCTCAGGCAGCCTCAGGCAGCCCATCTCAGCCCATTCCAGCCCATCTCAGCCCATCTCAGCCCATGTGTGCTGCTCCTTGGCATTAAATTAGGAATAAGCCTTGTATCCTTAGGGTTTGGCAGAACTGGCAGTTTTATCTTGCTCCCACTCCCACTGGTGTCCTTGGGAGCTCCTGGTACAGAACACTGCTGGGAATGTGTGCTCAGAGCCCTGAGACACTGCCAGGCTGGGAGGAATTCAGTGGGTTTTTCTGAGAGGCTCCAGAATCACTGCCTTGGTGCTCTTAGAGCCACTCCTCAAACCCCTCTGAGCTGGGTCTGAGCAGTGCTGAGCCCTGGCAGGGCTGCCCCTGCTCCCAGCACCTCTGCTCTGCTTTTATGAGGGCAACAGGGCTGGAAAAGGGTCTGTGGAGCCCCAGGAGGGGCTGATGGAGCTGGGGAAGGGTCTGGAGCCCCAGGAGGGGCTGAGGGAGCTGGGGAAGGGGCTGAGCCTGGAGAAAAGGAGGCTCAGGGGGGACCTTGTGGCTCTGCACGAGTCCCTGCCAGGAGGGGACAGCCGGGGGGGTCGGGCTCTGCTCCCAGGGAACAGGGACAGGAGGAGAACAGGGAACAGCCTTAACTGAACCAGGGGAAGTTCAGGTTGGATATTGGGAACATTCTCCTGGAAGGGGCTGTCCAGCCTGAGTGGGGCAGAGGGGCACAATCCCAATCCCTTTCCTGCTGCCCACGCTGAGGGATCAGCTCAGGGCACAGGGATTTCAGGTCCCAGCACCTGTGGCTGGGGCCTGTGGAGCTTTTCCTCACCAACCTCCATCTCCTTCTCCCCAGGGCTGCTCCCAACCCATTCCTCCCCCAGGCTGTGCTGGGATTGCCCCCACCCAGGGCCACCTGTGCTTGGCTTGCTGCATTTCCAGTTGGACTCAATGATTTTGGAAGTCTTTTCTACCCTCAGAGCTTCCCTGTCCCTGGGATTCCATACGTGCAGTGGCTGCTCTACCTCTGCTAAGCTTTTATTGAAATTGCATTAAGTTCACCTGTCAGTGAGCTCTGGAGGCAGGGGATGAGGCATTGCAGGAATTTCCCTCTCTGAGCCAGCTCCTGCTGGGCTCTGCCTGTCAAGGTTATCTCTGTGCCCCACATGGAGCCTGCAGTCAGGTTTGACTGGGGGCTGTGGTGGGACAGCTGCTGGGGGATTATTGGGAAGAATGCAGGAGGCTCAGATTGAAACCTTTTACGGGGCTCATGGATGGTCTGGGTTGGGAGGGACTTCAAACCTCATCCAGTTCCACCACCTGCCGTGGGCAGAGACACCTTCCATTGTCCCAGGTTGCTCTAAGCCCTGTCCAGCCTGGGTTGGAACACTTCCAGGCATTTTCCTGCTTGGTTGAGAACTTTATATTTTCATTTATTACTTTGGCCTCTGCCCTTTGGGGGAGTAAGTGATGGGAGTGCTTTGTTTGGGCTGGGCAGAAGGGGACACACAGACAATGGTATTTTTAAAATAAATGATGGGTGGAGTTTTGTCCCACACCTTCATGCTGTCCATGGGTCATCACTGCTGCGAAGTGAATTTTCAATGAAGTCTCAGATGACATCAGTGGCCTGGATTGAAGTGAAAGAAATGTCCCTCATGGGGAAATCTTCTAATTAGGGATCTATTCCTGTCTGCACACTCAGAGCCCAGGCAGCTCTGGCTCTTTGGGATGTGGGTGCTCTCAGGTGCTGCCAGCCTGTTTTCCTCAGGAAACAAGGGTTGTGTTGCTGCTCAGTGATTCTCTGGCTCCTCCCAGGCCCTGGTCCTGCTGCCTGGGGGTCCCTGAGTGGGAAGAGGCTCTGGAGACAGGAGTTGTGTGTAATTGTGGTGGAATTGGTGGCTCAGGGAGGCTGCTGGGACTGGGGAGAAGCTCCCAGCTCTGGCCTTGGCTGCAGCACAGCAGGAGCTGGTGCTCAGCAGGGAGGGTGGCACAAATCCAGGGGTGTGGGAGGGATGGGAAGCTTTGAAAAATCACTTCAGTAGCTGGAGTTTCTGCAGATAAAAAAGCCACAAAACTGAGTTCAAGGAGAGTTTGGACGAGGCTCTGAGGCTCAGGGTGGGATTGTTGGGGCTGTGCAGAGCCAGGACTTGGTCTTGATGATCCCTTTGGGTCCCTTCCAGCTCAGGAGATTCTATGGAAAAAAAAACTCTCCAGAAAAGCCCATTTTATGAATCTGCTCATTGCTGAGTGTGCCTTCAGCCAAAAATTTCANGGTCTTGATGATCCCTTTGGGTCCCTTCCAGCTCAGGAGATTCTATGGAAAAAAAACCCTCCAGAAAATCCCATTTTATGAATCTGCTCATTGCTGAGTGTGCCTTCAGCCAAAAATTTCATCCTCAGTCCCTCTGCAGCTCTCCTGGAGCCCCTTTGGGCCCTGCCAGTGGCTCTGAGCTCTCCCTGGAGCTTCTCCTCTCCAGGTGAGCACCCCCAGCTCTCCCAGAGGGGCTCCAGCCCTGGAACAGCTCTGTGGCTCCTCTGGGCTCTCTCCAGCAGCTCCAGGTCCTCCTGCTACAACCCCAGAGCACCAAGATCAGCATTCCCAGGCTGAGTCTTCCCACTGTGATCCCAGCTCATCCTGTATTTGTAGCAGTGGTTGGGTCCCATTGCTTTTGGCTGGTTTGACCATGGTTTGTCTTTCCCTGAACTCGGGATTGATTCAGTTCCCTTCTGTCCTTGTGGATTCACAGCCTGGCTGAGGCTGCGGGGGTCTGGATGGGATCTTGGAGATGATCCATGTGGGACCTTGGAAATGGTGTGGTGCACCCTCTGTGCAGGACTCAGAGCTCTGGGTGTCTCCAGGCCTGGGATCAGTGGGATCTTTAACACTTGGAAGTGCTGCTTTTTAGTGGTTTGCAAGTAGGTCAGTGCTCTGCACAGTGGTTCCTGTTCCTGGGGTTTGGAATATCTGGGATAGTGGGAGCTGTCCCTGTCCATGGCAGGGGTGGCATTGAGTGGACTTTAACATCCTTCCCAACCCAAACCAGTCTGGGATTCCATGATTTTGTCTTTTCCCCAGAAGGTACTGGTGAAAAATGTGCTTTAAGGGCTCTCTGGGGTCTGGTGGGATCAGCCCAGCTCCTCCAGCCCCATCCTGCATCCCCTCCCTGCCCATTTGTGGGGACATCCCCTCCCTGCTCCTTTATGGGGACCTCCCCTCGTCTGGTTTGTGGGGACATCCCCTGCCCTGCTCCTTTATGGGGACACCCCTCAGCCCTGCTCCTTTATGGGGACATCCCCTCCCTGCTCCTTTATGGGGACACCCCCTCCCTGCTCCTTTATGGGGACACCCCTGCCCTGCTCCTTTATGGGGACACCCCTGCCCTGCTCCTTTATGGGGACATCCCCTCACCCCTGCCCCTTTATGGGNTATGGGGACATCCCCTCCCTGCTGCTTTATGGGGCATCCCCTCCCCTCTCCTTTATGGGACATCCCCTCGTCTGGTTTGTGGGGACACCCCCTCCCTGCTCCTTTATGGGGACACCCCTGCCCTGCTCCTTTATGGGGACACCCCTGCCCTGCTCCTTTATGGGGACATCCCCTCACCCCTGCCCCTTTATGGGGACATCCCCTCACCCCTGCTCCTTTATGGGGACACCCTTGCCCTGCCCCTTTATGGAGACATCCCCTCACCCCTGCTCCTTTATGGGGACATCCCCTCCCTGCTCCTTTATGGGACATCCCTTCCCTGCTCCTTTATGGGGACACCCCTGCCCTGCTCCTTTTTGGGGACATCCCCCTATCCCATCCCAGTCCAGTCCCCTGTGCCGAGTCCCTGTGGTTTGTTTTGGCCGTGGTGAGCCTGAGGGAAGCTGAGGGATCACTTTTCCCTCCCCGAGCTAAATATACAGAGCAGCAGCTGACGGTGCTGCTGGAGCGGGGCTGGTGACACCGGTGACATTGGTGACATTGGTGACATTGTGGGGGACACGGAGCCTCAGCAGGGAGNGTCCCCTGTGCCGAGTCCCTGTGGTTTGTTTTGGCCGTGGTGAGCCTGAGGGAAGCTGAGGGATCACTTTTCCCTCCCCGAGCTAAATATACAGAGCAGCAGCTGACGGTGCTGCTGGAGCGGGGCCGGTGACACCGGTGACATTGGTGACATTGGTGGCATTGTGGGGGACACGGAGCCTCAGCAGGGACTGGCACAGCTGGATCCCCCAGCCCAGCCCTGCTGAAACCACAGATTTTCCCCTGGTCTGTGTGTCCTGCCAGGCAGGAGGGGCTGTGACAGGGGGCAGCCCCAGGCTGGGCCCTCGGTGGCACCTGCAGGGGATTTGCAGGGAGCCCGGAATGTGGAGCTGCCCAGACTTTTCCGTGCCCTGTCTGATGTTCAAACACCATCTCCAGATCTGAGGATGTTTGCTGGGTGTGGGGATAATCCTGCTGCACACGGCAGAGCCCAGAGATGAAGCTGTCCTGGTTGTGGATTATCCTTTAACTTGGTTCCTTTTGTTGGGCACTGCACTGTGTGAGTGGTTCTGTGTCTGCTGGTGGGTTTCACACACTGGTTTGGGCTGGGAGAGACCTCAGAGCCCACCCAGTGCCAGCCCTGCCATGGCAGGGACGCCTCCCACTGTCCCCAATGCCCAGCCTGGCCTTGGGCACTGCCAGGGATCCAGGGGCAGCCACAGCAAATCTGGGCACCCTGAGCTAGGATACATATATTTATATTTATTTATATTTTTCAGTGTAACTGCCTCACCTCCTGCCCATGGCATTTGTTCCACCTTGGATTTGAAGGTGCAGATCAAATCCAGTACTAATTTTTGGGTTCTTAATCCATTGACATAAAGCTGGTTCCATTCTGCCAATTAGGTGAATTTTTGGTGATACTATAATTTGAAGAAAAGTCTGGAATCCCAAGACCCAAGGTTCTGATTAATTATCCCTTCTCTGTGTTAAAATGAATTTAAAATATTTACTTACTGAATATTTCCTGGCTGGTCTTCCCAGGAACAGAAATATTCATGGGTACTGCAGGGAATATACTTGTATCTGTATAAAATATAGATGTGGATATCAAATATATATCTAATATATCCATTTTTTAAATTATTTATTTTGAATTCCCATCAAAATTATTACGATTCAAATATGTTTTTTTGCTCCTCATCTCCCCTAAAAGACGAACCAAAGGCTAACCCTGCTGTTAATTCCTCTCCTAGTTCTTGAGGGAAGACTTGAATTACCATGACCCAGCAGTCAAGCACAGCACTTTCCATGGAGAAGACAAACTCATCAGTGTGGAAGATCTCTGGAAGGCCTGGAAAACATCTGAAGGTAAAAAAAGGGGGCAAAAAGCCCAGAAATCCTTTCCCAGGAGTGCCAAATACTCTGGATTTCAGGTGTCCTGGGCAGAGTGTGCAGCTCTCAGGAGGAATGGGCTGATTTTCCTCCCTTGTCCCAGGCCTTGTGCTCTTCCAGCTCCCTGTTTGAGGTGTGGATTCCCAGGATTTCCTCAGGTTTGGGACTTCCAAACTGTAAAAGCTGCACCTGGGCCTGGCCACCAAAGTGCCAGTCATCATTTTGTTCCTGTGCCCCAGAAATGTGTGTTAAATAGAGCCAAATGCTCTCCAGGTTCTCCTTCAAACACTCCGGTTCAGATGGAATTTTAATGGGCTGATAACATCCTGAATGTTCAATAGAGCTGCCTGGGAGCTTTCCTGCAGGTTGTGTTTTCCTTAGGAGAAACTTTTTGAACCTGAAAAGCTCCTTCAGAGTGAAAAGAAGGGAGAATAAAATTTAGGAAGTGTCATAAGCACAGTCCATGCAGAAATAACTTTCAGCTGTTCCAAAATGCTGTTTTTCATCCCATCACCCAGGGAGGTGGTGGGAGTTCAGCCTCTGGTGAGAAACTTCCTGAAATCTGGGACTCTTGGAACAAGCTTTTAAGATTGGCAAATGCTTCCCCAATGCTTTCACACAGAATTCCACAGATATTATTAATCAGATTTTTTTCAGCACTCCTCATCTCTAAAAGAGGAGTTGTATCTGCATCCACTCCTTGCAGAACTGGATATTAGTCTTCTAATCAGTTCACCAGCCACAGAAATTTCAGTTTCTCATTTGTGTCCTGTTTGGATTTCACTTTTCTGTGTTAGGCCTTAAGTCCCTCTGGGTGGGATGTGCTCTGTGTTTGCAGAGCTGTGGATGCAGAAATCCCTGCCATTCCCAGGGGCACTAAAGGGACACTGAGGTGCAGCATTGGCAGTGAGGATTGAAAACACAGCAGGGCTGTGCATGAGAGGAGAAGCTCCAGGGAGAGCTCAGAGCACCTAAAGGGGCTCCAGGAGAGCTGCAGAGGGACTGGGGACAAGGGATGGAGGGACAGGACACAGGGAATGGCTTCAGAGTAGGATTTGATGGGATTTTGGGAATTAGGAATTGTTCCCTGGCAGGGTGGGCAGGGCCTGGAATAGAATTCCCAGATTTGCTGTGGCTGCCCCTGGATCCCTGGCAGTGCCCAAGGCCAGGCTGGACATTGGGGACAGTGGGAGGTGTCCCTGCCATGGCAGGGCTGGGATGGGATGAGATTTAAGGTCTCTCCAACCCAAATCAGTCTGGGATTCTATTCCACAATTCCCTCAGTGTTCTCTGGGTCCGTGGCCTGTGGAGGGTGACCCAGTGAGGAGAGAGGGATGGATGAAGATCCTGGGAAC
>SWJQ01001195.1:6367-21113 GCA_007252995.1 Zosterops borbonicus | reverse complement strand
CTTTCCTGCAGGTTGTGTTTTCCTTAGGAGAAACTTTTTGAACCTGAAAAGCTCCTTCAGAGTGAAAAGAAGGGAGAATAAAATTTAGGAAGTGTCATAAGCACAGTCCATGCAGAAATAACTTTCAGCTGTTCCAAAATGCTGTTTTTCATCCCATCACCCAGGGAGGTGGTGGGAGTTCAGCCTCTGGTGAGAAACTTCCTGAAATCTGGGACTCTTGGAACAAGCTTTTAAGATTGGCAAATGCTTCCCCAATGCTTTCACACAGAATTCCACAGATATTATTAATCAGATTTTTTTCAGCACTCCTCATCTCTAAAAGAGGAGTTGTATCTGCATCCACTCCTTGCAGAACTGGATATTAGTCTTCTAATCAGTTCACCAGCCACAGAAATTTCAGTTTCTCATTTGTGTCCTGTTTGGATTTCACTTTTCTGTGTTAGGCCTTAAGTCCCTCTGGGTGGGATGTGCTCTGTGTTTGCAGAGCTGTGGATGCAGAAATCCCTGCCATTCCCAGGGGCACTAAAGGGACACTGAGGTGCAGCATTGGCAGTGAGGATTGAAAACACAGCAGGGCTGTGCATGAGAGGAGAAGCTCCAGGGAGAGCTCAGAGCACCTAAAGGGGCTCCAGGAGAGCTGCAGAGGGACTGGGGACAAGGGATGGAGGGACAGGACACAGGGAATGGCTTCAGAGTAGGATTTGATGGGATTTTGGGAATTAGGAATTGTTCCCTGGCAGGGTGGGCAGGGCCTGGAATAGAATTCCCAGATTTGCTGTGGCTGCCCCTGGATCCCTGGCAGTGCCCAAGGCCAGGCTGGACATTGGGGACAGTGGGAGGTGTCCCTGCCATGGCAGGGCTGGGATGGGATGAGATTTAAGGTCTCTCCAACCCAAATCAGTCTGGGATTCTATTCCACAATTCCCTCAGTGTTCTCTGGGTCCGTGGCCTGTGGAGGGTGACCCAGTGAGGAGAGAGGGATGGATGAAGATCCTGGGAACAGGACATTTCTTTATCCCAGACACCCAACTCCATCCAAACCCTCCAGTGTGGCTTTGGTGATAAGAACCAACCGGTGCAGAAGGAGGTCTTGGTTAATATTCCCTGAATATTCCCTGAATATGCTGAACTGGGAGGAGCTGTGGGGTCAGAGGGGGTGCCTGGTTAGTGGCACTGAGTGGGCCATTGGGTCCCTCCAATCCAAAGCAGTCTGTGATATCAGAGATGATTCCAGAGCTGTGTATCCCAAACCAGACTCTCTCCCATGGTGTTGGGCAGGGATGTGTTGAAAATTCTTGTCCACATCACTTAGGAGTGGCACAAGGACAGGGATGGAGTCACATCCTGGGGGGATTTCACAGCCCTGTGGATGTGGCACTTGGGAACATGGTCAGTGGTGGCCTGGGCAGTGTTGGGCATGGTGGGACTCTGTGGGCTCAGAGGGATTTTCCAGCCTGGAGGCTCCTGTGATTATTCCATGACTCCGAGCCCCTGCATCTCCTCTGTCCAAGGAGTGCCTGGTGTAAGAAATATTCATCCTATTACAGGGCTGTTTACAGATGCCTTTGCCTGGAGAGTGTTTTGCTGTCAGCTGGGAAAGAGCAGAAATCATTAAGGGCTGGAGGAGAACATCCCTTGATACTCACCAGGCCCTTTATTGCTGCTCTGCCTTGGCTCTGTCCTGCCTCTGGCACACACAGGACCTGCCACGTCCCTGGCAGAGCTGCCATGGCACAGGGGGTGTCCCAAGGCTGCGTTTAGTTCCTGCTCTTGTTCTCCCTTTCATCCTCTTGTAGATCTGGCTGATAGAGTAAGTGCCTGGTTTGTTCTCAAGGGTGGTCTGATGTGGTGGAATCACAGAGAGTTTGGGATGGGAGGGACCTTAAAGCCCACTCAGGGCCAGGCAGGGAACCTTCCCCTGTCCCAGGCTGCTCCAAGCTCTGTCCAGCCTGGCCTTGGGCACTGCCAGGGAAATTTGAAGCCAAAATTGGGAGTTTGAACTGAAGTGATGAAACTGGGATCAGGCTTGTAGGAAAGGTCTGCTCCTTGCTGAGGGTGTGAAGGGCACTGACATCCCACAGGGATGGGGTACCTGGGTCTGTTGCATTTGTTTTCAAGTCATTGCTTTTTCTCCCATCCATTGCTGGTGCTCCTGGTCAGATGTGGAAGGTAAAAAGATATTTTTCCCCCTTAATTATCACAGAAGATAAAGGTTGTGATGCCCTTAACGAGGTGCTGGGTTTGAAGGATGGTGCCCTGGCTCAGCCTGGCTCTGCCAAAGCCATGAAGTGATGCCAGATCAGCCCCTGGGGATGAGGGGACAGGGCAGGGTCCTGCTCACCTTGGTGCTTGGTTCTCAGGACTTGTTCCCTAAATAAACACCTCTGGGTGTAGAAATGAGAGGAGCCAGGGCTCTGGAGGAGCCCAGGCTGGCAGTGCTGGAGCCTGGGATGTGTCCTAGTGCCCCGTGCAGGACACTGGTGGTGTCACCCTGCACATCCTGCCCCTGCCCACAGCCACAGGTGTCCCCAGGGTGTGGGACAGTGACAGGAGCTGTAGGAGCGCCCTGTGGCCAGGGTGGCTTGGTGGCCTTGTCTGTGCCCCCCTGCAGCAGAGTCACCGTGCCAGTGTCCCCTGGGGTGGGTGGCACCTTCCTTTGGGGCCATGCTCAGCACTGGGCTCTGCCTCTGCTCCTCAGCTTCATCAGCTCAGTTAGCTCTCTGAGCTCCGTCTCTGAGCCCTCTGATCTCCACCAGATCCTTCATCTCCCTCATCTCTCTCATCTCATTTCCCTGAGCTCTGTGAACTCCCTCATCTCCCTCATCTTTCTCAGCTCAATCAGCTCTGACCTCCCTCAGCTCCCCCACATCCCCCATCTCCCTCACCTCTCCCAGCTGGCTCATCCCTCCTCTCCCTCACCCCTCAGCTCCCTGTGGGAGGTGTTTGGGCTCCCTGGAGCTCGGGAAGATGGTTCTCATGCTGGTGGGCCAGGCAGTGTTGATGTTGCAGCAGAGCTGTGCAGCCCTGCCATGGACAGGGACAGACAATGACAAATTAAAGTGTAACAAAGTCCAATAAAAACACCTGCAGTGTCCCAGGCCAGGTTGGATGGGGCTTGGAGCAGCCTGGGACAGGGGAAGGTGTCCCTGCCATGGCAGGGGTGGCACTGAATGAGCTTTAAGATCCCTCTCAATCCAAATTAACGTGGCATTCTGGGATGGCCTTTGCCTTCAGAGCATTGCTGTAAGGACAACACAGCAAAGTGGCAAAGGCAGGAACTTGGTTTCCCAAGGTTTCCTCACTTACAGCTCTGGAGCTGCATGACAGCTCCAAAAATAATCCACAGATGCCCAGGGGAGGAGGTCAGGGAGCAAAGTTCACCTGGTTCACTTGGGCTGCAGCACCTGCTCCACCTCCTCCCACAGGTCCTTTCTCAAGCTGCTTCCAAGCCTTTTTTCTGGCACCACTCCATCTGTGCTTCTCTTGTTCAAAGCTGAGAGGGAAGCCCAGAATCCCAGAATGGTTTGGGCTGGGAAGGGACCTTAAATCCCACCCAGGGTCACCCCTGCCCTGGCAGGGACACCTCCCACTGTCCCCAGTGTCCAACCTGGCCTTGGGCACTGCCAGGGATCCAGGGGCAGCCCCAGCTGCTCTGGGCACCCTGTCCATGGATCTGGAGACCTCAGAATTCCAGGACTTTGGGGATGTGATGAGAATGAAATTCCCTGTTGGGAGTTTGGAGGCAGCAGGGTCACCTGGCTGATGGAAATCAGAGTGGTCCCAGCTGTGCCCTGCCAGGGCTTGGGGTGTTGGCCCTGCCAGGGCTGAGCTGTGGCAGGAGGTGGAGCCTCTGCTGCTCCTCTATCTGATGGCCTCGTTGCATGTTTTAATTTTGGGAGCTGGGAGCACAGAGGAAACCAACCCTGGGAAATGTGTGTTGTCACAGGGAAAGCTCCTGGCAGCTCTTCCCATGCCCTGTGTGGTCTGTGGGGGATCAGGTGCAGCAGAACCTCAGGAGTTCCAGGAGTCTGGGCACAGATAGACCCATGAGGGGGAGGCTGAGGTGCTGCAGGACTGGAGTGTCACACTGCCCCAGGGCAGGGCTGGATGGGATCTTGGGAATTAGGAATTGTTCCCTGGCAGGGTGGGCAGGCCCTGGAATAGAATTCCCAGATTTGCTGTGGCTGCCCCTGGATCCCTGGCAGTGCCCAAGGCCAGGTTGGACATTGGGGACAGTGGGAGGTGTCCCTGCCATGGCAGGGCTGGCACTGGCTGGGCTCTGAGGTCCCTCCCAGCCTAAACCTGTGACTGGCTGATATTTCCTGTGCCCACAATGAGCTATTGGCCTGTTTTGCTCTCCTCAGTGTACAACTGGACGGTGGACGAGGTGGTTCAGTGGCTCATTTCCTACGTGGAGCTGCCCCAGTACGAGGAGACCTTCAGGAAACTGCAGCTGAGCGGCCATGCCATGCCCAGGTCAGTCAGTGTCATCTTCTGGGTGTGTCAGTGCCGTGCCCAGGGGGTCAGTGTCATGTCCAGGGGGTCAGTGTCATGTTCTGGGTGGGTCAGTGCCGTGCCCAGGGGGGTCAGTGCCATGTCCAGGTCAGTCAGTGTCATCTTCTGGGGGGTCAGTGCCAGGCCCAGGAGGTCAGTGCCATGTCCAGGTCAGTGCCAGGCCCAGGAGGTCAGTGCCATGTCCAGGTCAGTGCCAGGCCCAGGTCAGTCAGTGTCATGTTCTGGGTGGGTCAGTGCCATGTCCAGGGGGTCAGTGCCATGTCCAGGGGGTCAGTGCTGTTCCTAGGTTGGTCAGTGCCATGCCCAGGAGGTCAGTGCCATGTCCAGGGTCAGTGCCAGGCCCAGGTCAGTGCCAGGCCCAGGTCAGTGCCATGTCCAGGGGGTCAGTGCCATGTCCAGGGTCAGTGCCAGGCCCAGGTCAGTGCCAGGCCCAGGGTTAGTGCCATGCCCAGGGGGTCAGTGCTGTTCCCAGGTTGGTCAGTGCCATGTCCAGGAGGTCAGTGCCGTGCCCTGGTCAGTGCCATACCCTGGTCAGTGCCGTGCCCAGGGGGTCAGTGCCATGTCCAAGTGGTCAGTGCCAGGCCAGGGTCAGTGCCATGTCTGGGGTCAGTGCCATGCCCAGGGTCAGTGCCCACAGTGTCCCCATGGGGTGTGTGCAGGGAAAGAACCAGTGCCCAGCAGGAGTCAGCTCCTCTCATCACCTGAAATTCCTTGGCATGTTCCCTGCCCAGCCTGATTCCTGTTCTGCTCCAGCTGTGAGTGAAAAGAGGGGAAAATTAGGGTTAGATCTTGGGCAGGAATTGTTCCCTGGCAGGGTGGGCAGGCCCTGGCACAGGGTGCCCAGAGCAGCCCCTGGATCCCTGGCAGTGCCCAAGGCCAGGCTGGACATTGGGGACAGTGGGAGGTGTCCCTGCCATGGCAGGGCTGGCACTGGGTGGGATTTAAAATCCCTCCCAACCCAAACCATTCCATGGTTCTATGTAAGAGAAACACTGGCTGGGAGTCAGCCTAAACTTGGGTTGAAAAACCTCAGTGCAGCTTTTTTGCATAAAGGTTCCTGTTGCTGAGAAAGGAGCTTTTGAACTGGCTGGGAGGGAGGGATTACCTGGGGGTAAAATGAGGATGTTTCTGAGGCAGCACAATGTGTGTCCCATCCCTTCCAAGGGAGAAATGTGGTTTATGGTCTCTAACACAGGATGTAAAGGCAATGGAGATTTGGTTAAAAAGTAGTTATTAGTGATTGGTAGGACACCAAAAGATGGGTTTTGATGGGAAATCAGTCCCTCATGCNTGTGTCCCATCCCTTCCAAGGGAGAAATGTGGTTTATGGTCTCTAACACAGGATGTAAAGGCAATGGAGATTTGGTTAAAAAGTAATTATTAGTGATTGGTAGGACACCAAAAGATGGGTTTTGATGGGAAATCAGTCCCTCATGCTGTCAGGTTAATTAATTAGGCCTGGCCCTGGTTTTTCCCCACTCTCTCTGAGTCCTAAAAATGCTGCTGCAAAATATCCTAGAGACACCATCAGTGATGGGTCTGTCCTGGTGGCAGAGACCTCCCAGGCCCTTCTCCTGTGTCTCCTTTGTGTGTTTCTGGTNAGTCCTAAAAATGCTGCTGCAAAATATCCTAGAGACACCAACAGTGATGGGTCTGTCCTGGTGGCAGGGGCCCTTCTCCCGTGTATCCCTGGTGTGTTTCTGGCNTCCTTTGTGTGTTTCTGGTCCTGTTGGATGCCCCCACAGCTCATTTCTCCCCCTGTTTGTTGTGCAGGCTGGCAGTGAACAACGCCACCATGATGGGCACCGTGCTGAAAATGACCGACCGCAGCCACCGGCAGAAGCTGCAGCTCAAGGCCCTGGACACGGTGCTCTTTGGGCCCCCTCTGTGTGAGTACCCAGCCCCAGGCACCAGGGAAACAGGGAAAGGGGTTTAGAACCAGCAGAGCTGTTAGAGCCCAACCCCAGGGCACAGGAACGGGTTTGGAACCATCAGAGTTATTAGAGCCCCAACCCCAGGGCTCCAGGGAAACAGGGAAAGGGGTTAGAACCATCAGAGTTGTTATAGGGATATGTATTTTTAATTGATGGTGAGATGTGGAATGGCTTCACTAAAGATACACATGAATGAGCTTGGCCCTCCTATTGTTCTTTGAGGTTTTACATATAGATGGTGTTGTACAATCTGCTTTGTACATATTTATTCTTTGGCTTTGCTGCTCTTGGCTTTGTCTGGTAATTAACTCCACGCCCTTTGAGGCTCTTTAGAAGATGAAGGAAACTGAGTCTTCCTCAGTGAACTTTTTACTTTCATTTTTTGTGTGTGTTCTTTGGCTTTTTTGGCACTTTTTTAAGGCAAGAAGTTCGTTTGTGCTGGTTAAGAGTCTGTGTTTTTTTTTTTCTTTATCTGCATTTTTAGTTTTGTTGTTTCGTCGTGTTTAGGTTAGTCCTTTTTATTTCTGAGGGGTCTCAGATGCTTGTGCTGCTTTAAAATATGTAAAGGGTAACAGACACAGTGCTTGATATTCACTAAATACTTTTTAAAATGTAGTTTTAAATACGTTCTAAAGCAGTATTTAAAATACAATGTAGGCTTTTAAGTTTACTATAGAGATTAACTAGAATTTTCAAACTTTTGTCTCATTGGGATATTGAGAGAGATGGCACCACTGGAAGATGTTTAATACATGATTTATGCCTCTGTCAGCGCCATGCCCAGGCACTGGGAGATGTTTAATACAGNCAAACTTTTGTCTCATTGGGATATTGAGAGAGATGGCACCACTGGAAGATGTTTAATACATGATTTATGCCTTGGTCAGTGCCATGCCCAGGCACTGGGAGATGTTTAAAACATGATTTATTGCCTCAGTCTCATGAAGGTGAGACCATCTCCACCCCATACACCAGGAGCTGGTGGTCAGTGGTCAGACCACCACAGGTTACAAGGGGTTTTTAAAGGTTTATTAGCCAATAATCTACTGCCACACAGATTGTTTGAACTTTCACACCAGTGGCTGATTAAACTGCATCACACATCCTGCCCCAGTCTGGGCTTTCTTATCCAACCCTACAGTGACACACAAAACTTACTTGCTGCACCTTAAAACTTTGTACTATTTCTGTAACTGCTTTTATATTCAAACTTTAAAACCTTAAAGNTTATCCAACCCTACAGTGACACACAAAACTTACTTGCTGCACCTTAAAACTTTGTACTATTTCTGTAACTACATTTATATCCAAACTTTAAAACCTTTAGCTTAACATGTTTCTGTCTAAGCTACAAACCCACATTTTTGCTTATGGTCTGTAAATTAGGAAGCCTTTTCCAAGGTTGAGCTCTGTACTCAATTCTGTGTTTGGGTTTGAATGCACGAGGTTCAGAGAATCCTCTGTGCCCTGATTCCCCCACCAGGGTTGGGAAAGACCCCCAAGGCCACCAAATCCTTGGGACAGGAGGATCTGTGTCTGCTCAGAGCCTGGGCAACCCACAGTGCCCAGAGAACTCATCCCAGCACAGCTCCTGGAGCAGGAACAGGCTGTTTGTGGATTCCTGGAGCAGCTCTGCAGCCTGGAGACATCCTGGGCTGGCATTCCCTCCTGGAGGGTCAGAGCTGCTCCCAGAGGTGCAGCTGGGCTGTCCCACTGTCCTGCTGGCATCTCCTGTGTGCAGCCACGTCCTGGAGCTCTGTCATCCTGTCCTGGAGCTCTGTCATTGTGTCCTGGAGCTCTGTTATCCTGTCCTGCAGCTCTGTTATCCTGTCCTGCAGCTCTGTCATCCTGTCCTGCAGCTCTGTTACCCTGTCCTGGAGCTCTGTCATCCTGTCCTGGGCTCTCCTGGGGCTCCACTGTCATGTCCTGAGGCTCTGCTGGTGACTCAGGCTGTGAATTACCCACCTCTGGAGCAGNCTGTGAATTACCCACCTCTGGAGGAAGGAAGGAGTTCAGGGTGGCTGCTGTGCTGCCCTGGGCTCCTTTGATGCCTTATCAGGATCTGGAGCTCTCTGATGTTGATCTCCACGCTCCAGGTGCTCCCTTTGCATCCCTTTGTTCCCTCTGGCTGGTGTCTGCTCCCTGTTAAAGGAGCTTTTGTCTCTCTCCTCTGGCGTGGCTTTGGGTGCAGAGGGGTGGAATCCCCCATTCCCTGCTGGGGGGTCTCCACGGGAATTTTGGGATCCCAGTGCTCATGGCTGGGACATCCCTGACCTCTCCCACTCCAGCACCCCCAGCCCTTCTCCCCAGGGCTGCTCTCCAGCCATTCCCACCCAATCCTGGGAAAACTCCCTGCACAGTGTGAAACGCAGTGTGAAACACAGTGTGAGGCTTGGCAGAGCCACAGGAGGGAAATCACCAGCCTGGCTTGTACAATCTGCCATTTTTGATCACAGTTATCAAAAAATCCTCTTTTTGTACAGGCACAGTTTGGTTTTTATTTATTGCCCGTGTTAAATGTGAAGCTTTTAGGTGTGTTGGTGGCCTGGCAGAGCTGCTGGAGAGCCCTGGGTGAGCTGTTCCAGCAGCTCCAGCCCAGCAACCCCAGGGTTGTTGTGTGCTGTGTAAATGGCCGAGTAAATGGCTTTGTACTGGCTGGATGAATGGCTGTTCCCCAGGCTGGAGCTGTTCCNCAACCCCAGGGTTGTTGTGTGCTGTGTAAATGGCCGAGTGAATGGCTTGTACTGGCTGGATGAATGTCTGTTCTCCAGGCTGGAGCTGTTCTGTTCTGCCCTGCAGCTCCCCTGGCCCTGCAGCCTGAGCCAGCCCTGGTCACAGAGATCAAAGTGTTCAGGGAGCCGTGGCACCCTCTGTGCTCCATCCAGGGCTGCTCACACACCTCCCCTCCACACCTGGGAGCTTCTCAGCCCGGGCTGCACAGCCTTGGAGCAGCCTGGGATAAGGGAAAGGTGTCCCTGCTCACAGCAGAAGTGAAATGGGATGAGCTCTAAAGTCCCTCCCAACCCAAACCATTCCATTTGTATATCCAAGGGATGTGAGAATAGAAAATACATTTTAAATCTGCACCCAAGGGAGAGATTTATCCCTTTTCAGAAGGTAAAATTTGCTGGTTTCTGATCATCTGAATGGCTTTGTCTGCAGTCATGGGGAGAGGTTGTTTACCTAAACCAATTCCTTCAGGAATAGATTGCAAAACACCTTTCAGGAGGCACCAGCAACTGGCAGCTTTGGGAAGTACTCGGTGACCTTTTAAGCTGCAGAGGGTTTACAGCTCCCTTGCCAAGGCCAGGGGAGGTGGCTCTGGAGGGGAGCTGGGCTCTGGGGGTCTCTGAGCTGCTGGCAGTGGGATGTGGAGCACAGGTACAGAGTTTCAAGGGTTTGTCTCCTCTTTTGAAGCTCTGCTCACCACAGGTGTAAAAGCACTGAATAAAAGCAGCCTCGATTGGAGCCCCAGTCCTCCTGCAGGCTCCTAAATGCAGAGACACCCTGCTGTCTGTGGGGATCACTGCTGTTCCTGCACCTGGCTGAAGCTTTTCCCAGCCCAAGGCTCCAGGGCTGCATGTCTGGCTCGTGGCAGAGGTTTCAGCCACTTTCCAGGGCCAGTTTCCATGTAAATCTGCAGGCTCCTGGCTGTCCCTCCAGGTCTGGTTCCTGCTGCCAGACTCCAGCCCTGCCATTTCCTGCAGCAAACTGGTCTGACCACTTCAGCTCTGTAATTAATCCAAGTGCAAGGGAGCGTGGTGCAATTATAGTCTAAGCAAGGTGAGGTGGTTCCTCCTTCTGTGTCTGTGCCTTTGGGGTCCTGTTCCTGTGGTTCAGGAATTTATCTGGCACAGAAGAGCAAAACTTCAGGTGAAACGTGGAATTCCACACTGATTTGGGTTGGAGGGATCTTAAAGTCCACCCAGTGTCAGTCCTGCCATGGCAGGGACACCTCCCACTGTCCCCAGTGTCCAACCTGGCCTTGGGCACTGCCAGGGATCCAGGGGCAGCCACAGCTGTGCCAGGGCCTGCCCACCCTGCCAGGGAACAATTCCTGCCCCAGATCCCATCAAATCCTACTCTGAAGCCATTCCCTGTGTCCTGTCCCTCCATCCCTTGTCCCCAGTCCCTCTGCAGCTCTCCTGGAGCCCCTTTAGGAGCTCTGAGCTCTCCCTGGAGTTTCTCCTCTCCAGGTGAGCAGCCCCAGCTCTCCCAGCCTGGCTCCAGCCCTGTGGCTCCTCTGGATCTCTCCAGCAGCTCCAGGTGCTGCTGCTGTTGGTGTCCCAGGGCTGGAGGCTCTGCAGGTGCAGCTTTGCTGCTTTTGAATTTGGAGGGGCATTTTCTGTAATTTAAGCTGTTTCCCTGCTGCTCCTCTGCCCTGGGCCCGAGGAGGGCACCCAGATTGTTCTTGTGCAGTTTATTGTGATTTAAATCCCTCTGTGTTTGTCCCTGGCCCACAGCAGGGCAGGCACAGCCTGTTCTGCACCCGTGTGAGCACCAGGCAGACCCGAGCACACCTTACACCTGCAAAGGCTGCAGCAAAAGCCACCTACACCACGGGAAACATTCTTCTCTACCCTTCTAATTTCCTTTTGTTTGGGGAAAGGAGGGAGAACAGGCACACTTTGATCACAGACTGATTGTTCCGCTCAGCTGCAGGACTTGATGTCCTGCTGGGTTTGCAGCTCTGCCCGGGCTTTGTGTTTGAAAGAAGGTGAAAGGGTTCAACAGTGGGGGAAGGTGTGGAACTGCAGGAGGGTTGATTTGGATTAGATAACAGGAAAAAAGCATGTACAGTGATGGTGAGAAAATGGAGATGCTCCCAGGGCTGGAGCCCCTCTGCTCTGGGGTACCAGGACCCAGGGAATGGCTTCAGAGTAGGATTTGATGGGATCTGGGGCAAGAATTGTTCCCTGGGAGGGTGGGGAGAGGCTGGGATGGAATTCCCAGATTTGCTGTGGCTGCCCCTGGATCCCTGGCAGTGCCCAAGGCCAGGCTGGACATTGGGGACAGTGGGAGGTGTCCCTGCCATGGCAGGGCTGGCACTGGATGGGATTTAATGTCCCTCCCAACCCAAACCATCCTGGGCTTCTGGGCTTCTACATTTCCATCCAAGCTGAATGTTCCTTAAGAGTTTCCTCATTCAGTGTCTTTGGCCAGTGCTGGTGCAGAGGAGGGATGAGTGCCAGTGCTGCTGTGCTGGAGCCAAGTGTGGCTGGCCCAGGGGCAGAACAGGGATCAGGTTGGAGTGGGGCTGGCAGGGATTGCTCCAGGCAGTGCTGGATGCTGAGCTCTGGGCAGGGGACAGCCCTGGCAGGGGCAGCAGGGCAGGAGAGCAGATCTCTGGTGGTTCTGGGAGGGTGGAACACACAGCACCTGAACATGTCAGCCCTGCTGCTCTCCAGACAGGAACTGAAAGGATTCAGGCTGGGGGAGGTGCAGGCACTTGCCAGGATCTGCTCCTCGGAAGAGGATGTTGTGATAATCCATCCGGAGGGGGAGCGGGGCCAGCGCTCACCTTGTTTAATTCTGGGTGGTGAATTTACACTGGGTGTTCTCAGGGAGTGATGGATGGCCTGTGCTGGGGGAGATGGTGCTTGGCTGTCTCCTGGGCCTTTGGGAAGGGATCCTGTCCCTGGGAAAGCCTCTCCATCGTGGGCAGGGGAGCAGCAGCACTGTCCCCATGTGTCCATCTGGTGTGGGGCTGCTGGGCAGTCCTGGAGCCAGGTCAGTCCCTGCTGTGCTCTGCTTTTCCCCAATTCAGTGTCCCCCCAGCTCTGCCAGTGTGACAGACATGGTTTAGCTGTGATCAGAGAACAGCTTGGCTTGGGAGGGGCTTCAACTCCTGTCTAATCCCCCCAGCCATGGCAGGGACATTCCCACTGTCCCCAGTGTCCAACCTGGCCTTGGGCACTGCCAGGGATCCAGGGGCAGCCACAGCAAATCTGTGCACCCTGTGCCAGGGCCTGCCCACCCTCAGTGGAGATATTTTTTCCCTGTATCTGGTGTGAACTTCCAGATTTTTGGTTCAAAACTGATCATTAAGTTCCAGCTCACTGGACCGAGCTGCTCTTTCATTTGTGGCTTTTCCAGCACACACTTGGTTGAATTACAGGAAAAAAAAATCTGCTTGACTCATCTTTTTGGGCTTTGTTTGGCACTTGAGCCCCCACTTAATTACTTTCATCCTCTCACATGCACCAACACCTTTTTTTTGAATTAACTGTTGAAAAAGGGAGTTTCCACACTGAGTTGTGATTCTAATGAAGAATTTGGCAACTTGACAGTTGGACACTTGAGCTGCCCCAGCTCTGTGCTCTCAGCTGTGTTTTTTCAAGTAATTATTTTGTTCTTAGTTACCTGTGAGATCAGCCATTCTGGAGGGGTTCCTATGTGCAGTTTTCCCTGTACCACTTACTGCCAGGCAAATTGGAGCTGAAAATTTGGAATTTCTTCTTTTTGTTGTAGTTGTGTCTCCAAATGGAATAAACATTGCTGAGCTTCTGGTTTTCCCCTAAAATATTGACGCAGCTCAACTTTGTAAGACTCCCCTGAGCTCTCCTGTCCCACCGTGGTGCAGGCCAAGCCCTTTGGGGTCTGTCACAGTGATCCTTTGACTCCAGCAGTGTCCGTGGTCTCTTGCAGTGACCCGTCACAACCACCTCAAGGACTTCATGCTGGTGGTGTCCATCGTCATCGGCGTGGGCGGCTGCTGGTTCGCCTACATCCAGAACCGCTACTCCAAGGAGCACATGAAGAAGATGATGAAGGACCTGGAGGGTCTCCACAGGGCTGAGCAGTCTCTCCATGACCTGCAGGAGAGGTAGGTTCTCATTGTTCATCCAGCTGCAGCGCTCAGTTATTCCTGCACGGTTCTTGTTCCTCTGGATTTCAGGAAATGCTTGTTTTTAACTGTTGTGGTGCCTCACACCAAAATCAGCCCCTTCCTCAGGGACCTGGCAAAGCTGCCAGCAGCCTCTGGAGCTCAGATGGGGGCCTGGCTCCTCCTGCAGGGCCTCCTGGACCAGGCTGTGTGTAAAGATCTGTGTCACAGTCACAGAAACAGGGAATGTTTTGGGTTCAAAGGGACCTTAGAGTTTGTCTGGTCACACCTCCTGCCACGCAATCCAGCTCACGTGGAATTTGTCATCCAAGGTTGTTTCACCTTTGGCTTTTCATGGGGGAAAAGGGTGTTGGAACAGTGGGAGCAATCAGAGGATTTACACATCCCCTCTTGAATTTTTGGAGCTGTGTAGGGAAGCAGTGCCTGAATCAAAGGATGTTGCTTGGAAAGTGAAAAAAATACGTCATTTTAAGTAGAAAATACATCATTTTAAGTAGAAAAACATACGTCATTAGAAGTATTAAATAGGAATACCTGGGCTGTTGGCATATGGATCAAATCCTGCAGCCTCAGGAATGGGGTCTCTACTGCCAGGAATCACTGCAATGGTTCCAGTAAAGCTACTGATGGGAGAATGTGCTGTGAGAGACCCTCTGGACATAGGGATCTTCTGGGACAGGGAAGAGCCTTCAGCCCTGGTGATGACAAACCTGTGGGGTGCTCTGGCAATGGAACATTTTAAGGACAGATTCAGCAAATAACAGAGCAGAATGGTCTGGGGCTGGAATGATTTTCTGTGAGGTTTCAGTGGAGTTTGGGAGGATAAACCTTAACTAGGCTGCCCTGTGAGCTGCTGGCTGCGTTTGCAGTGACTTCTCTGAACGTGGAGTTTGATCCCAAGTACTCATCCTGGCCAGGCACTGGGTGTGGTGAGTGCCCTGTGCCAGCACCAGGATCCCAGGGATGTCAGGCTGCCCTGGGGACATGCAGCCAGCCAGGTTTTGGGAGTCTGTGCAGTGTATCCCCAGGTCTGCAGCCCCATTTCTTGCCGAGGAGCCCATTAGAGCCTTCAGGGGTTCATCCTGCCCGGGATTGTTGCAGGAAAGACTCCACAGTGAGATGGGACTGTAGCAATTTTTTTCCGTGGATGGCAGGGACAAGGAGCTCTGCAGAGCTGAGATGTTCTAGACACACGGGGGTTTATTATTCCAAGGGCGGTGGGTAAAGAGGGCTTTGCCTTCAGCCACCAGCCTGGGCTGGAGCAAAGCCCTAAAGAGAGAATGGGGAGAGAGAGAGAGAAGAGAGCTCAGGGGGAAAAACGGGGCAGGAGCAGGGGAAAAACGTGGGGAGAAAACAGGAGCAAGTGAGGTGAGAGAGAGGAGAGGGGATGGGCCAAGAGAGGTGAGGGAAGAGGGTGAGAGGGCCAGAGGAGAGAGGTGAGGGCAAAAGG
>SWJQ01001194.1:13248-29963 GCA_007252995.1 Zosterops borbonicus | reverse complement strand
AAAAAAAAAAAAAAAAAAAAAAAAAGCCATTTAATGCAGACAAAGGTTGTATGAAAATATAATTCTGCTTTTGTTAGCAGCCATCAAACTCTAAAAAGCGTCACTTTTGTTTTCTTGTAACATTGTGAAAACCTCGTGTCGGATCGAGAGCTGGGGCCCTCTCGACTAATCGCCTCTCCTTTGTGTTTTTAGATTATAGGGGCAATTAGTGTTGTCAAAACCTCTGGCAATTCTCTTTGCTCTTGACAGGGTGTCAGTCCGCTGGGCGAGAAATGGAAGGTGTTATAACTCTCCGGTAATTAGGATGCCTCCGATTTGAAAATGCCAGCAAACGTGTTCGAGGGGCCGCGGGAGGGGGCGGCGAGCCCGCCCGGCCTGGGCTTTGGGGGGGGAGGATGTGGAGGAGCAATTAATTAGGGGCTCTCATTCCGAGCACGTTGCCCCGGCTGATGAATTGGCAGAGGGAAATTAGCGGCGCTCCTGGGCGAGCATCTCGCTCTCCTCGCCCAGATGTTCACCCACAGCTGGCTGGGAGCACCTGGGTGCCCAAACTGCGGCTCATCACTTGGGTGCTGGTGCCCACAAGGGGTTTGGGGCTCTCTGCTGGGTCCTTGGGGCTCAGGGCTCTCTGCTGGGTGCTGGGGGCTCATTCCCGAGCTCCAGAAGTCAGGGGAGTTAATCAATAGCTCGTCCACGGAGGTGGCTGCAGGGGGAAACTCTGGTGACAAACAGTGTCCCCCCGCGCCTCCCTGCAGCAGAATGCCTGAGTAAATAGATAAGGCTTTGCAATCTCCCTTGAAGGTCAGCTGGACCAGCCAGCACAGATGGGAGGGACTGCACGGGGCCACCCTGTGCTCCCATCCCTGCTGGAGTGGCTGGAAAGGGTCCAGACTGGGCAGTCTGGGTGTCACTGGGGGTCCTGGGCAGGGGGGATGGCAGGAACCAGGCTCTCAGTGGGACTTTGCTGGGTTTCTCTGCTCTGTGAGGTGCTGAGATCCTGGGCTGAGGGGCTGAGGGGTTGTTTGGTTTGGATCAGAGGCAGGTCCTTGGCGTGCAGCTGGACCCTGGCTGGTGCTCTGCCCCATCCCACATGCTTTGCCTCTTCCTGGGATCCCCTGGAAGAGCCTGTGCCTGCTGGTGGCTCCTGACAGCAATTCTTACTGGCTTTCCCAGGAATATGAAGCATCCAGGAGGGTCAATAAATTACAGTGAGGCCCTAACCCTGCCCAGAGCCTCAGAAGGGCTTTGGGCCAGTGGGATCAGCGAAAGGCCAGGACAAGGCAGCTCCTGATGGCTCCATCCGGGCATTGCTCCACCTGGGCAGGACCCAGCAGGGCTGGGATCCATCACTGACACCTTCCCAGGAGCTTTGCCGGGGGCGTGCACCCGTGTTTTGATAACCAAAGGCAGGGGCTGGCAGGTTCCCTCGGCCCTCCCTCCTCTTGGCACAGTAATTACAGAGTTACTGGTGTCAGCTGGAGGTAAAGCTTTGATGTGTCTGGAGAACCCCGTAACCTCTTCCTCGGTGCTCTGCGGAGTTATTTGGGTGATCGGTATCTTCCCACTTCCCTGGCATTTCCCTCCACCCTTCCCAGGCTCCCAGCAGGGGAGGGAGCTGTGGTTTGATGCCCAGTTCCCCTGGCTGAATTGCATTTCAAGAGGAGCCCTCAGCTTGGGGAAGGGAGCTCGTGGTTCAGGGAGCTTCATCCTGGTGCCAGCAGCACCTTGGGGACATCTCCCTGCCAGGGGACAGAGCAGTGACTATGCAGAGGTGACAGGGGATGTGGAGGATGCCCTGGGACAGGCACTGGTGGCGTTTGGGGCGAGTTGTGCAGCTCAGGGACATCTCCCTGCCATTGCCATGTCCTAGGGGACAGAACAGTGACCAGGGTCTTNAGCCTGTGCCTGCTGGTGGCTCCTGACAGCAATTCTTACTGGCTTTCCCAGGAATATGAAGCATCCAGGAGGGTCAATAAATTACAGTGAGGCCCTAACCCTGCCCAGAGCCTCAGAAGGGCTTTGGGCCAGTGGGATCAGCGAAAGGCCAGGACAAGGCAGCTCCTGATGGCTCCATCCGGGCATTGCTCCACCTGGGCAGGACCCAGCAGGGCTGGGATCCATCACTGACACCTTCCCAGGAGCTTTGCCGGGGGCGTGCACCCGTGTTTTGATAACCAAAGGCAGGGGCTGGCAGGTTCCCTCGGCCCTCCCTCCTCTTGGCACAGTAATTACAGAGTTACTGGTGTCAGCTGGAGGTAAAGCTTTGATGTGTCTGGAGAACCCCGTAACCTCTTCCTCGGTGCTCTGCGGAGTTATTTGGGTGATCGGTATCTTCCCACTTCCCTGGCATTTCCCTCCACCCTTCCCAGGCTCCCAGCAGGGGAGGGAGCTGTGGTTTGATGCCCAGTTCCCCCGGCTGAATTGCATTTCAAGAGGAGCCCTCAGCTTGGGGAAGGGAGCTCGTGGTTCAGGGAGCTTCATCCTGGTGCCAGCAGCACCTTGGGGACATCTCCCTGCCAGGGGACAGAGCAGTGACTATGCAGAGGTGACAGGGGATGTGGAGGATGCCCTGGGACAGGCACTGGTGGCGTTTGGGGCGAGTTGTGCAGCTCAGGGACATCTCCCTGCCATTGCCATGTCCTAGGGGACAGAACAGTGACCAGGGTCTTCATGCAGAGGTGACAGGGGGACATGGAGGATGCTCTGGGGGAGGCACTGGTGGTGTTTGGGGCGAGTTGTGCAGCTCAGGGACATCTCCCCGCCAGGGAACAGTGCAGTGACCATGCAGGGGTGACAGGGGGACATGGAGGATGCTCTGGGACAGGCACTGGTGGTGTTTGGGGCGAGTTCTGCACCTTGGGGACATCTCCCCGCCAGGGAACAGTGCAGTGACCATGCAGAGGTGACAGGGACATGGAGGATGCTCTGGGACAGGCACTGGTGGTGTTTGGGGCGAGCTCTGCAGCTCAGGGTTGGCAGTGGTGACGTGTCCTCGCTGTCCTGGCAGGTGCCCGTGTCCGTGGCCATGATGTCCCCGCAGATGATCACCCCACAGCAGATGCAGCAGATCCTGTCCCCGCCCCAGCTCCAGGCCCTCCTGCAGCAGCAGCAGGCGATAATGCTGCAACAGGTAACGCTGCACCGGGGCTCAATCCAGCCAGGAAATTCCCACCGAGGGGCTGGGAATGCTGCAGTTGGTTGGAGGCAGAAAATGTGTCTTTTCCTCCTTTTGCTGTCACGTATTTCCTTTGGGATTCCCAGCACGTCCAGGGATGAAAAGAGCTGCAGGTGCTGACAGTGCTGGTGCTGCCACCCTCAGCCAGGGGCTCAAAATCCACAAAATTCCTGCTCAAGGGCTGATTTGGGGCTGCCCCAGCTCCTGGGAAAAGCTGGGGTTGAGGTGGATGTTCTTGCCCCAAGCAGACCCCCTGTGTCCACTGCTGGGCTTTGGGCAGGTCCTGTGTCCAGCTCCAGAGCTGAGGTTTGTTTCTCATGGCCCTGCTCGACTTTTGCAGAGATTTTTAGTCAGATGGGGAGGAGAAGGGAAAAAAAAAAAGCAGATTTCCACTCCAAAACAACATAGGTCTGCTTGGGTAAACAGCTCGCGCCGGCGGGAAGGAGGGAGAGAGGGAGAAAGCCCACAAGCATCCTCCACACCCTTCCTCCTGCCTCCAGTACCTGTTTACTCCAAACAGCCTGATAAGGATTCAAGGTTGGCCCCAGGGAAAGAACAAAGGGTAAACACTACCCTGGGTGGGTCCTTCCACAAGCCTCTTTGGAGCCGGATAAAGAAACACGTTTGACTGCAAATTAAACAACCCAGGCCGGAATAGCTCACATTCTCCACCGGCAGCAAACCAAACATCACACCTCTCACCCCTGACCCAATGTTCCTGCTCCCAGCCCGGCCACTCTGCAGCGCCCTGGCTCGGGCTGGCTCGGGGGTAAACACCCAGCCCCTCCAAACCTGTTCTCCGGCACAAACAGCCGCTGGCTGCTGCAGCCCCGGCCTGATAAAAGGCTTCCCGGCAGCCCCAGAGACATTCCTGAGCCCCTGAGAGGGGGCTGGGGGGTCTCGCTGACCTCCCAGTGCCTTTCCCCCCCTCCCTGCACGCAGCAAATCCATCACACACAGTTTATTTAGGGGCCGGGGTGAGAGCTGGTGGCAGTGCTGGCAGGTTCCAGTTCTCCCTGGGGACACTGGGACACTCTCTGGTGGCTCCCTCTGGATCCAGGGGGTTTATCTCTTTTAATGGCCCAGCAAATGCCTCTGCTTTGATTTGAGGGGCTGTTTGGACTGCAGGGCTGAACCCTCAGCTCTCATGGGCCAGGGGTTTGGCTGCTCCTGGTCCTCCCCAGCAGAGACCCCACTGGCTCTCACAGCACTTGTCAGGAGTGTTTTGGGGTCTCACCATGCCAAAACTGGCATTTCACCACCCTGAAATGCTCTGTGATGTGCCAGAGCACCCCAGTCTGCTTTTCTCTCAAGGGGCAGTGGGTTGGCATTAAAATAAACAGCAGAGCGGTGTTTGGGGGGGGTTCAAGGGCCATGAGGATCCAGAGCCCTTGGCAATGGGTTCCTCTGCTGCCCTGACTGCCCTGGTGGGTCCTTTCCCTCCCACCCTGCACCAGGTGACACAGGGGACAGTGCCAGGAGCTGCTGTGGCTGTGGCAAAGCCTCAGTGCTGGGGATGGGGTGGTGAGGTAGGCAGAGGGTGGTGAGATGGGAGCAGGGTGGTGAGGTGGGCAGAGGGTGGTGAGGTGGGCAGAGGGTGGTTCTCCTGCTGATCCCGTTCCTCTCTCCCCTTCCCAGCTGCAGGAATACTACAAGAAGCAGCAGGAGCAGCTTCACCTGCAGCTGTTGACCCAGCAGCAAGCCGGAAAGCAGCAACCCAAAGAGGTGAGCTCACCTGGAGGGCACCAGGCCAGCAGAGCTGGGGAGCAGCACAAAACAAAGTGTGGGGCAACCCCAGCAGCCCAGGGAGGCCTCAGGGATGGGACAAGGGGACATCCTGCTTTGGAGGTGCCAGAGTGACCAGTCCAGTCACTGGGAGTTGTTGTTTTTCCTCCTTTTCCCCCTCCTCTTCCTCCCTCTCTGCAATCTGGTGCATCCACAAGGTGTGGGGTGTGAGGCAGCAGCACTGGAGGGGCCACTGGGGACAGGGACAGGTCCCAGCCCCCAGCACAGAGCGAGGGCTCCCCAAATCCCCCCGTGGTGGGATCAGAGAAGGCTGAGGCAACCAAAGCAGGGCCCTTCCTGCCAGGAAGGGCAGCCCTCCAGAGCCCAGGGAATGTGGGGAACAGCAGTGATCCCTGCAAAGAGCTTTTCCAGCAGGAGTCTCTGAGCTGGGCAGGGCTCTCAGCCCCTCAGACCACGTTGGCAGTGCTGGGCAGGCGGGTGCCTGCTGGGGACTCATTTTATGCCCCTGTGATTGCACCAATCTTGTGTAACCCGCTTTACACAGCATGTTTGCTCTTGAGGGCACAACAAGAGGCAGTGATGCCCCCCAAGGGGTTGTGATGTGTTTTGGGGACAGAGCCCAACCTGCAGACAGCACCACTCCCTTCCTTTTCCTTTGGAATTTTTGCCCCTCTCTCTTCCCAAAATGCTTCCCATGGGGTTTTCTGCAGTGCATTTTTGCAGAAATCATGTCTGGCATCACTGAGTGTCCTTCCATGGGCTCCCAGTGACCGGGAACACGTTCCTGAGCCACTCCCTCCACATCCCTGCTGCAAACAGGGCCTGTTTGTGGCCATCACTCCTCCCAAAATCCAGCACCCCAATGCACACCCAGCACTTCAAACTCAGCTTTTTTGGCACGGAGGGAAGATTTTAAGCCCAGACTGTGTGTTGGGGTGGCACAGGGAGGGGACTCATTGTCAAAGCCACATTGACATCAGGGGACCAGGGTGTCTGCAGTGGCTCAGGGTCACTGCAGCAGCCTCAGCCAGGCTCTCAGGGTGGGATGTGGGTGAATTTACAGGGTCAGGGTTATCAGAGCCATCTCCAGGAGCTGCTGGTGCTCCGGGGAAATGGGGGAAGTGTAAATGTGAGCTTCCTCAAGGACTTTTCCTGCTGGCCCTGGCGATGTTCTCTTGCAGCACCGAGCAGGGATATAATTAAGCTCTAACAAAGCGCTTGCTTAGCGGGCTCCACTTTAAAAAAACGCGTGTTAACTTTTAATTAAATGGTACAGAGGAGATGGGAAATTTATCCAACAAGAAAGAGTGTAGCAGAGGGGGGAAGGGGTGCTGGATGCTGCTGGAGGGGTGTGTGTCCAGCTTTCCAGCTGGAGAAAAGCACTGAGGGGGTTCCAGCAAGGGGATGTGTTTCCCTTCCTCAAAATCCTTGGATCAGCTTTGGTTTCATCCCAAAAATTTTGGTGTTCCTGTTGTGTTGGTGTTTGCCTGTTGGGAATGGTGATGATGCTGTGGCTTCCCTGAAACTCAGGGAAGAGCTGCAGTGTCTGGGATGCCTCCACAGAGCTGCCCTTGGATCTTTCATGGAAACCCATGGCCGGATTTAATTCCAGCCCTGCTGCAGGATTTGTAAACTCTGCGCCTTCTGCTTCCCCTCTGCCTCATTCCAAGGGCTCCTCTCTGCGCTGCCGTGAGTCAGCAGCTCGGAGTGGGATCCACAAGTGGGGACAGCACCAGGATGGAGCCAGAGCAGGAGCAGAATCTCCAGGAGGAGCAGCTCTGATCTCCCCGGGAACAGGGACAGAATGTCCAGGGGGAGCAGGGGCAGAATCCCCGGGAGGAGCAGGGGCAGAATCTCCAGGGGGAGCAGGGGCAGAATCCCCAGGAGGAGCAGCTCTGATCTCTGCAGGAGCAGGGGCAGAATTTCTGTGAGCAGCAGCTCTGATCTCCCTGGGAACAGGGGCAGAATCTTGAGGAGGAGCACAGCTGGGGGTGTGCCCCAGAGAAAGGGAGGACAGACAAAAGGATGAGAATGTGTGGAAAGAACCTGTGAGCAGCATCCTGTCCCTAGGGATGAGGGATGTGCTGTGTCCATGGGTGCTGCACCACGCTGGGGGCAGATCCATGAATCCATTCATCCCACCAGGATGGGGCTGAGCTGTGGCACATCCCAGCCCATCCTGGAGCATTTTTCCTGTTCTGCGGTGTGAGGGCCACCCCACAGCCTCCAGCAGCATCCTGAGTGTGGGGAAAACACACAGAGGAGCTGTGGTGCAGTCTCTCACTCTCATGTCCCCCATCCTCCTCTCCCCAGGATGCTCCTCCAAGCAGCAACGGGGTGCAGAGACCCCAAAACCCCCTGGGAGGGTCTCGGTGTGTCCCCAAAGCTGCTGAGGGTGGGGATTGTCCCTCTCCTGAGGCAGGCAGGGTGGGGAGGGGGAGCTGCTGGCGCCTAACCCCGGTGTCAGCTTAATGAAGTGCTGCTGTCAGTCCCGCGTGTCACGGCACAAACTCCTCCTGATGTGCTCATAAATCAAAGTGACGGCGCCTCCTGCCCTGGTGGCTGCACCCACTCAGCTGCGTCTAATGCACGGCGGGCTGAGGCTGCAGACCCCCAGCCCCACACGGGAATGGGCTGGGAATGGGCTTGGAATGGACTGGGAATGGGCTGGGAATGTGCTGAGACTGAGCTGAGAATGGGCTGGGAATGGGCTTGGAATGGCCCAGGAATGTGCTGGGAATGGGCTTGGAATGACCCAGGAATGAGCTGGGAATGGGCTTGGAGTGGCCCAGGAATGTGCTGGGAATTGGGCTTGGAATGTGCTGGGAATGAGCTGGGAATTGGGCTTGGAATGGCCTGGGAATGTGCTGGGAACGAGCTTGGAGTGGCCCAGGAATGGGTTTGGAATGGCTCGGGAATGTGCTGGGAATGAGCTGGGAATGAGCCGGGAATGGCCCAGGAATGTGCTGGGAATGGGCTTGGAATGTGCTGGGAATGGGCTTGGAATGGCCCGGGAATGGGCTGGGAATGTGCTGGGAATGAGCTTGGAATGAGCTGAGAATGAGCTGGGAATGAGCTGGGGGAGCCAAGCAGGGGTTTGGCCACAACACAGAGCCAGCTCCTCTGGGAGTGGCTTTTGAGGATTGTGAAGATCACCGGGGTGTGAGGGTTTTGGGAAAGCTCGGGCTGACATCCAGGCTCTCCCCAGCCTGGTTTCTCCAGGGAAAGCTTGGCTTGGAGCCCGTGGGCTGGTGGGTGGCTCTGCATCCCTCCACCCATCACTCAGGGGTGTAGAGGTCTGTGGTGCCACAGCTGTTCCCTGGGGGTGGCACATTGGCTTCCCCATAGGATCAGGCCTTGGTTTGGCTTGGATTTGTGTTCCTGGGGCTGCTCCTCCCGTCCCTGCTCTGTGGAAGCTGCAGGGACATGGATTTGAGGCACATGAAGATGTAGGTTCAGCCTTCACATCACCAGCCTCAACAGGGTCCCTGCCAGAGCCACGTGTGGGTCAGGACTGCCTTGGGGGGCTCAGGGGGTCTGAATGTGGCCAGGCCAGCTCAGGAGAGCCTGGCTGGGCTGTGGGATGCAGGCAACGTGCCCAGGGATCCTCCTGACCTCATCCACTCCCAGCAGCACAGGCTGGAAGTGACGTGGATGAGGCTGTGTTGGAGCAGAGCTCGGGCTTGCCCCGGGGCCCTCGGGGAGGGCGGTGGTGGGGCCGGGAAGAGGAGGAGAATCCCATTCCTTCCCATCCCTGCCCATCCCAGCTGCTGATTCTAGCCAAGTGTGTCCATCCCACACGGTGGCAGAGCTGCCCCTCGCCAGGAGGGGACACCCTGGGAGACAGAGGAGCTGCTGTTAAAGCCCTGGGGCTGCAGCCTGGTCCTGCCCTTTTCCCTCCATCCTGCTGATCCCATGGCCTGGAGCCCTCGTGGCTCAGAGTCAGGGATTTCTCTTCACTGAGCAGGAATTGCTTTGATTTGTGCCTTGATCTTTAAGCCCTCAGAGGTGCAGGGATGAGACAGAGCCAGGGAGGATCCAGATCTGACTCTGGGGAGGCAATTCCGCTGTGGCCAGGAGGTGGAGAGGACAGGGAGAGGCCACACAGCTCTCTGAGGCTGAGAAACTGGAATTAAATCCTGTCTGTAGCCTCAACAGGACTCGTGGTCATGTCTGATATTCCAGAGGGGGGTTTGGAGCCAAGGCTGAGTCTCAACAGCATCCACAGGGATCCACCTGCATGCAGTGAGACCCTGGGTGCTGGCCCCAAACTCAATCCTGGACTGGGGTGGCCCCAAACTCAGTCATGGATTAGAATTGTACCAAATTCTGTCGTTGATTGGGGTGGCCCCAAACTCAGTCGTGGATTAGAATTGTACCAAAGTCTGTCATTGATTGGGGTGGCCCCAAACTCAGTCGTGGACTAGAATTGTACCAAACTCAGTGATGGACTGGGATTGCCACAGAGAGTCTGTCTGCTGCTCCCTGTTGATGCCGCCTCAGGCATCACCAGTTCCCTGGAATTCCCATTGCCTGGGGGGGCTGAATCCCCACAATGACACTCACAAAACAAGGACAGTCCTGACTGCAGAGCTCTTGTGCTCCTCAGTGGGAACACGAACACGGAACACTCCTTTGGGGGGTGGCTGCAGAGTGCAGCGAGGGGGGGATGTGCCCCAGCCCGGCTCCCCGCCGGCACCGTCTGCCCAAACAGGGGGGTTTGGGGGGTTCACGGGGTCACCGAGCCGCCTGCCCCTCTAATGAGGCCGGGCAGCCCTGGGGCAGCTCCCCTCTCCCGGCCGGCTCGGATTAGCAGCTGCCTGTCCCCAGCCCTAATTGAATTCTCTCCCCTTCACTTAATTCTCATGGATTTCTCGGCGCCTCCCCGGGGACCCATCCTGCCTAACTAGTTTAGGGCCAGCGATGCCGGTCAGAGCCTGGCCAGCTCTGGGGGGGTTGGGGGGACAGTCACCTACTTGGGGGGCCGGGCTGGGGACACTGGGCACCCCCTGCCCTGCACCAGTTTCAGCCCCTCATTAAGAATGAGCTTTTAATAGCAATTTTTAACAAAGAGAGATTATTTCCTGCCTTACAGGATGCTTCTGTGCCTGTTGCCTGCTGAGACCCCCTTTTTTTTTTTACACCTCCCCCGTGGGACCCCCCAGCTGAGCTTTGCAGGCTCCCCCCAGCGCAGCTCCCAGCAAACCCCCAGCTCCTCTCTTTCCCTTTCTTTCCAGCGCTTTATTTTTCCCATCCCCTTTTCCCTTTCCTTCCCCTCCTCTTCCGATAGATCAAAGGCTCCGTCCGGTGGAGCCGGGAGCTGAGCAGGCCCCGCAGTGGGGATGGAGGCACAGCCCAGCCTGGTGTCCCCACTGTCCCCTCTGCCACCACCCCGGGCTGCCAGCGCCCCTCGCCGCGGCCTCCAACCCCCTCCTGCCCCGCCAGGCCGGGAATAAAGCTGGGATTTGTCCCTCCTTTTGTCTCGGCAGCCGTTGGGGAACAAGCAGCTGGCCTTCCAGCAGCAGCTCCTGCAGATGCAGCAGCTCCAGCAGCAGCACCTGTTAAACCTGCAGCGCCAGGGCCTGGTGAGCCTCCCGCCGGGGCAGGGCACGGTGCCCCTGCAGAGCCTGCCCCAAGGTAAGGGACACAGCACGGGGGGGTCCTGGGCTGGAGCATGGCCAGAGAGGGGTGAGAGGGGCTGGGGAGGGGATGTGGGGAGGGTTTTGTGGTGCCCCCAAAGTTTGGGGGGTGATGGTGTCAGTGGATGGAGCTGTGTGGGGTTGGGGTCAGGGTTCCTGCAGCAGAGGAGTGCAGTGTTGGGGTGCCTCTTCCTCTGCCAGGGGGNGTCCTGGGCTGGAGCATGGCCAGAGAGGGGTGAGAGGGGCTGGGGAGGGGATGTGGGGATGGGTTTTGTGGTGCCCCCAAAGTTTGGGGGGTGATGGTGTCAGTGGATGGAGCTGTGTGGGGTTGGGGTCAGGGTTCCTGCAGCAGAGGAGTGCAGTGTTGGGGTGCCTCTTCCTCTGCCAGGGGGGTGCCAGGATTTGGGGCACTTCTTGCTCTGGCAGGGGAGTGCCAGGATTTGGGGCACTTCTTGCTCTGGCAGGGGAGTGCCAGGATTTGGGGCATATCTTCCTCTGTCAGGAGAATGCCAGGATTTTGGGCACTTCTTCCTCTGGGAGGGGAGTGCCAAGATTTGGGGCAATTCCTCTGGCAGAGGAGTGCCAGGATTTGAGGCACCGCTTCCTCTGGCAGGGGAATGTCAGGATTTGGGGCACCTCTNGTGCCAGGATTTGGGGCACTTCTTGCTCTGGCAGGGGAGTGCCAGGATTTGGGGCATATCTTCCTCTGTCAGGAGAATGCCAGGATTTTGGGCACTTCTTCCTCTGGGAGGGGAGTGCCAAGATTTGGGGCAATTCCTCTGGCAGAGGAGTGCCAGGATTTGAGGCACCGCTTCCTCTGGCAGGGGAATGTCAGGATTTGGGGCACCTCTTCCTCTCACAGAGGAGTGCCAGGATTTGGAGCACTTCTTACTCTGTCAGGAGAATGCCAGGATTTTGGGCACCTCTTCCTCTGGCAGGGGGGTGCCAGGATTGGAGCTATCTCTTCCTCTTGCAGAGGAGTGCCAGCATTTTGGGAAACCTCTTCCTCTGGCAGGGGAGTGTCATTAATTGGGGCACTTCTTCCTCTGGCAGGGGAATGTCAGGATTTGGGGCACCTCTTGTTCTGCTAGAGGAGTGTCAGGATTTTGGTCACCTCTTCCTCTGGCAGGGGAATGTCAGGATTTGGGGCACCTTTTCCTCTGGCAGAGGAGTGTCAGGATTTGAGGCACCTCTTCCTCTGGCAGAGAAGTGCCAGGATTTGGGAGGCCACACTCTCCTCCCTCCTGGGAACAGCTCTGTGTGTGCTGCAGGTGCCTTGGTTTGGGTTTCCCAATGGGGCCGTGCAGCCTCCCCTTGCTGTGCCCAGCTCCAGGTGACGCTCTCCCAGTGCTGGGTGAGATTTGGGGAGTCAGGGAGGAAACCCTGGGTTGCTGCCTCGTGTCCCTGGTGACTCTGGTCACTCTCCTGTGCCACAGCTGTTTGCCCCTCAGACCTCCAGCAGCTCTGGAAGGAGGTCACGGCCACCCAGCCCGTCGAGGACAGCATTAAGCAGGAAGGTCTTGACCTCACCACCAACACCTCCAACTCTACCTCGTTTTCGGCCGCCAAGGTCTCGCCTCCCATTTCCCATCACCCTCTGCCCAATGGACAGAGCACCATGCACACGCCGAGAAGGGACAGGTAGGGCTGGCACTTGGAGTTTTTATTCCTGGAGAGGTGGAAGGGGCCGGGATCCATCAACCCCAGGGCTGGGAGAAGTGGGGGGTTTCTGCCCATCCCATAAAAGAGGCCTGGCACTGTTTTGCTGCACCCACAGAGGACAGGGAGTGTCACTGTGGGGTCTCCCATGGGTGCCCCAGGGCTGTCCCCATGCCTGGGAATGCTGGAGCATCCTGGCTGCCCCATCTGAAGGCCCTTTCCCCTCTTGTGCAGCTCTTCCCATGAAGAGACCCCCGGCTCCCACCCGCTCTACGGCCACGGAGAGTGCAAGTGGCCTGGCTGCGAAACCCTCTGTGAGGACCTGGGGCAGTTTGTCAAGTAAGTGTCACCTTCTTGGGGGAGGTTTTTCTGTCTCAGGCTGGGACAGAACGGAGCTGGTGGAGGGGAACATCCTGAGAGTTGGTTCAGACATCCCAAAATGTGTACCCAGAGCTGGGTGACCACACTTCCAGGAACATCCTGGGAGTTGTTTCAAACATCCCAAAATGTGTACTCGAAGTTGGGTGAACCACACTCCCAGGAACATCCTGGGAGTTGTTTCAGACATCCCAAAATGTGTACCTGGAGCTGGGTCACCACACTCCCAGGAACATCCTGGGAGTTGTTTCAGACATCCCAAAATGTGCACCCAGAGCTGGAGGACCACACAGAGAAGGAGAAAACACATCAGGGGTTGTGCTGGTGTTGTCCCATCCTCGGAGAAGCGTCCAAGGCCGGGCTGCCTTGGAGCAGAAGGTGACCCTTCCATGGCAAAGCAGGAATGGGATGAGCTTTATGAGCACTTCCAAAGCAAACCATTGGATGAGTGAATAATGTGGAGGAGGCCAGAGCCCGGGCAGGCAGCAGCAGCAGGCGAGGGGGGCTGGCAGCCCTGCTGGGGGGAGGCAGCAGATGGCAGATGGCACCGCTGACACCGCTTGTGGGCTCCGGCGCTGACTGATTAACTCTGCTGTCGGAGAGCCCTCTGCTAGCGTCAGGGTCAAACAAATTGTTTTCACGCTTCGTCAGAGGTTTACTTAATTAGTTCATTTGCAATTAGATCTCTTTGTAGCCAGGATTTTTAGCAAAGACATCAGAAGGAGCTGACGGGCTGGCGGGCTCCTTCCCCCGCCTCCCCGGCTGGGCTGTCTGCTCGGTGAGGAGCACCGCGCTTGGCGGGTTTTGGGGTTTTCCAAACTCATCCTCTGTCCTCTGCCACGCTCTCAGGCCTGGTGGGAACATCCCTTGCACTGTGCCAAGCCACTCTTTCCCAGGGAAGAGGCCCGGGAGGATGAGGAGGTGCGAAGGCAGCCCCCCAGGGATGAGTTGAGAGGATGATTCAGCCTCCTGTGTCCTCTCCTTCCTCTGAGTCATGGGGTGAACCCGGATAAGGCATCTTCTCCTGCCTGGCAGGGCATGTTCCAGTGGCACGGGGCAGATGAGCAAGCTCCAGGCTGGGAGCTGGAGCTGGAGTTGGCAGGGAATGCCCAGGGCTGTGCCAGCCAGAGTCCCTCTGTCCCACCTTCCTGCCCCCCTGGGCACAAGGGCAGCCTCGCAGCAGCTCTGGGGAAGGGTTTCTGTCCCCTCCCTGCCCACGTGGGCACGTGTTGGGGTGTGGGACAGACAGACAGACAGAAAACCTGCAGCTCCCATATTCCAAGCCCAGCTGGAGGCTGGGAACAAGCAGCTTGGAGCCTCCTGTGAGCGGCCCCTCAGTGCAGCACCTCGGGTGGTCTGTGCTGGGGTGGGAGGGGGCAGCGTGGCCTTGGAGCTGTGGGTGATGAGAGTGAGGGTCAGTGGGAAATGGCTCCATTCCCATTTGGCTCCAGTAGCTTTTATTCTGTTATTTTATTCCCCTGGAGCAGCAGCCATGCCCGGGCTGTGCCGTGCAGGGAGCGGAGCAGGGCTGAGCTCTGGGGGCTTTGCCCAGGCTGGGTTTGGCAGCAGGGCCGGGTTCCCTGACGTGTCTGTGCATGCTGGGGCTGGAAGGCTCTCGCAGGGTGAGACTCCTGCTGTCCTCCACATTCAGAGCCAGCCTGGGGAGGCCTCCTGAGGCCTTTTCCTGGGATGTCTCAGCCTTAGTCCTGGGGAACATCTGGCACATGGGGACCCCCCAGCATCACCTTTTGGGGTGTCCCAAGGGTGACACTGCCCAGAATCCCCCTCCAAACCTCCTCCAATGAGGACCCCCCCAGTCTGTGCCCACCCCAGTGAGGACATGGCCTGGCCTTGTGACATCCTCATGGCTGGCTGTGTCCCCAGGCTGGTGCTTTGCTGGGTTTGGGGGTGAGGTGATGCCAGGATGTCCCTGGCTCTGCAGCAGGTGACAACAGCCCTGTCACCAGGAGCCCTTCCCCATCCTGAGGAGGAGGGAGAGCAGCCAGCACCAAAGGTCCTGGTGCTTCCTAAACAAAGCACCTCACAAACACCAGTGGCAGGATGGGGAACAGCCCGGAAATGCCACCCTCTGCCCTCAGGGCTTTCCTTGGAGCGTGTAAGGCAACCTCCCATGACGCTGCCTTTGTCCTGGGAACCTGCTCCTCAGGTCCTCCTGGCACCTCCTGCCAGCAGCCTGCTCCAGGAAAATCCGTGGGCTTTCCCTCTGCCAGAGGCTGCTCCTAAACACCCCAGGGCTGCCTCGGGCAGGGCTGAGTGTTCTCCAGCCCAGATTTGGGGTGTTGGCACAGCCTGGTTTGCTCAGTCACTTTCGTGCCTCAGTTTCCCTTGTGCTTACTCCACTTGGGGCAGCGGTTCCAGAGCATCCCTGAGCAATTTGCAGGTCAGGGCTGATCCCAGGTGTGGCCTCAGCAGAGGGGCTGAGTGTTTCAGCCACCCTCCAGCCCAGATTTGGGGTGGTGCCACAGCCTGGTTTGCTCAGTCAGCTCCGTGCCTCAGTTTCCCTCGTGCTCACCCCGCTTTGGGCAGCGGTGCCGGGGCATCCCTGAGCACTTTGCAGGTCAGGGCTGATCCCAGGTGTGGCCTCAGCAGAGGGGCTGAGCTCTGGGCATGCCCAGGCCTAACCAAGGCTGTGTGTTCTCCTCCTCAGACACCTCAACACAGAACATGCACTTGATGACCGGAGCACGGCCCAGTGTCGAGTCCAGATGCAAGTGGTACAGCAGCTGGAGATACAGGTGGGTGTTTCACCCCAGCCCCAAAAAGCCACCTCTTTGTCACCCTGTGCTTTGGCTGCTCCCCTCAGGAGAGGGTGACAGGGTTGGGGACTGTAACTGTCCCCACCTGGGGACTCGTTTTAAACACCCTCCCCAAACAGGAATCCTGCAAAGTCCTCAAACTAATTCCCTTCTCATCCCAAAATGTGGGTAAAAGGAGATGCCACAGGTGCTGCCAGCAGGGTTTGTCCCCACATGGGCTGTGCCACCTCCCTGGGAGCCATGGGGCTGTTTGGAAACCAGGCCACTTATTTTGGTGGCTGAGCGTGGTCTTGGGAGCCCGACTTTGGGGCTCTATTTTTGGCAAGGCAGTTCTTTAAATAGCGCTTTTCCCAGCCTCTCTGAGCCCCCAGTGCTCTCTGTAATTCGGTTAATGGAGAAAGGGAGGGGAGGGGAAAAGGGGGAGGAAATGGAGGGGTTGGAAAATGGAATTGGGGGGACAGGGGGTGACAGTGGTGTGTGGCCCTGGCTGTGTGTGACACCACAGGGGACAGCAGGACAAATGTGCAGCACCCTTGGGACCCTCCCCACCCAGAATTGGGGGCCTTACAGGGGCTGTGGGGTGGGGGGACACAACCAGACCTGGGTGGGTGTGGAGGCTGCATCCTCCGAGGCTGGAGGTTGAAAGCAATTACTGGAGCTTAAAGAGGGGAGAGGGAAAGGAAAAGGGGAGGAGGGAATAAAAAAAAATAATAAAATAAAAAAAAAAGCTGAAGGACGAGAGCAGAGCTGTGTGTGCAGAGAGGAACCTGCCACGGAGCCACCAATTAGAAAGTTTGGAGCCGGAGCTCCCGCTGTGCCGGCTGCATCACGGGGGGAGAGCTGTCAGCTCTAATGAGCACCGGCAGCACCAGAGCAGCCGAGCCCAGCTCCAAACTTGCTGCAAACTCTGCTCTGCCTCCTGCTTTTAACCCCCTCCTCACCCAGCTCAGCGTGGGGGCTCGGCTGGAGCGTGGGGAACCCCCCTCCCCACCCTGAGCTTGAGGGGTCCCGGTGGAAAGGGAAGGTGACGGGAAGGCAGAGGGGTGTCAGATCCCATCGGCTCCGCCGGCCTCAAAATCTCTCCTGGTGCCAGAGTGAATATTTCACCCTGGTGCTCACGGCGGGGAGTGAACAGGGGCCGGGAACAATTACAGCGATGTGGGAACGCCGCGGGGATGGATGGATGGATGGATGGATGGATGGATGGATGGATGGATGGACGGACGGACGGACAGACGGACAGACGGACAGGGGGCTGCTGGGGAGCAGCAGGAGGGCAAAGGGGACAGGGACGGTGACAGCAGGCACTGGGGACAAGAGCACCCTGCTCTTGGCAGCCTG
>SWJQ01001193.1:29239-39370 GCA_007252995.1 Zosterops borbonicus | reverse complement strand
GTTTTGGGATTTTTTGGGGTTTTTTGGGGTTTTTTGGGGTTTTTTGGGTTTTTTCCCCAGCCAAACAGCCACTCTCAGAGCAAAAGGCAAAACCACCGTGTTGGAGCCTCCTTGATATTTCCCTAATAAAACAGCATTTTAAAATGAAAAGGAATTTTTTCTAAAGGAGCAAATGTGGAGGAAAAAAAAGACTGAGAACCTAATTTCTTGCAGATCCAAGAATGATTTTTCCACACGTTCAGGGTTATTTAGTCTGCATTGGAGACGTGGGACTTTTATCAATCAAAGAGCCACTTTGTCATTAAATGGAACCTGGGAGTTGCTCTGAGATCCAGCTCCACACAGAAATTGGGAAATCAGGGTTGGTTTCCCAGGCTCCTCTGTGCACCCACAGTGCCAAAAAAAAAAGGCCCCCAAGACTTCATTTCGCATCAGATCCTTCAGAAAAAAAAAAANTAAAAAAAAAAAAAAAAAAAATCTATTCACCAAAAGTGCTCTAGGGTTAAAATTAATTCAGTTAATGAGTTAAATAACTGCCAAGGGAGAGAGAAATTAAGAGTCATGGGCAAGGGGGAAAAGAGACGCTTCCAGCTGAGTTTAGGAGAGAGTGTGAATAAGTTGAAGGGGAAAAGAGATGCAAAGGAGATGCACCGATGGGCAAGAGCTGCACAGGAGAAAGAGCTGATGCCTCGGGGGTCAAATTATATGAAAGGAGGAGGAAGGGCCTCTTTCTGCAGGAGGATTGTACCAGTGGCAGCTGGTTTAACACCCAGCACAGCAGCTGCAGGAGGAGATGAGGGTTTGTGCCCAGCGCAGCTCGAAATTCTGCCCAGGCTGAACAAACACTCGTGTTTTATTGTTTTTAGTGCAGGGGGAATTGGCATGGAGTGGGTTCCTATTGCATCAGGCATTTCAGGAAAGGAAAGGCAGACTCTGACTTTGGTCTTTTCATTCCCAGAGTCATTTTAGAGAATCGCGGAAAGAAATGAGGCTGGAAAAGCCCTCCAAGGTCAATGATTTGTGCCCAGTCCCCACCCAGAGCCCTGAGTGCCACACCCAGCCCTTCCTTGGGCACCTCCAGGGATGGGCACCCCAAACCTCCCTGTGACTGTTTCACACCACAAGGACACAGACTCTGAATTCTGAAGGCTGAAAATGACTCCTTTATTTCTGGGATGTGTCTCCCTTTTCTACTATTTCACACAGACCAATTGGATTGGTGACACAAAGACAAACCTCTTCACTCCCATTGGGCAGAGCAGAGGGACAGCAAGGAGAAGTCCCTCCTGGGGAAAGGAATGAAGAACAAAGTTCCAGCTCCAAAAACATTTCTCCTGTTTACAGAAAATTCCCTGGGAAAAGAATTTCAGAAAACAAAAACACCTCAGGCACAAAACCAAGGCTACAGTTTGCCCAGTTTGTGCTCATTCAGCTCATGGGGGACAAACACAGCAAATTTAGGGAAATGTGAATAATTCCCTGGATATAAAATCACAAAATCTGCTCAGCTGGGAGAGTCCCACAAGAATCTCCAAACCCAAATCTTTGGGTTTCCAGTGTAAATCAAACCCTCCATCCATCCAAACTTCCCATATTCCCACAAATCCCCTGTGTGCAAATATCCCTGAGCCATTTACACACCTCCAGAGTAAATGGAATTACTGATACACCTGCCTGGGGTTTCCTGCATGGATTTTTCCTTAAGAAAGTTGTGCAAGAACATTTTGGAAAACCATAAAGCCAATCCTGCACCCCTTCACTCGTTTAACAACCTTTTTGATGAAGAAATAATCACCAGAATTTGGACAGAGCTTTAGCTGAGGGATAACAACTTCCACCTCTCCATTCTCCCAGTGCTGAGCAAACCTTTCCTCAGCACTGCCTGGACTCCTCTGGATCTGGGTCTGCCCAGACGACAAAGAACATTTGAACAGATGTTTTTCGAGTGAGCCAATTCCTCCCCAGTTTTTACAGAACCTCTCACTTCACATCAGGCAGGGCTTTGAGTGAGTCTGAACCTCAAAGAGACTCTGCTACACTGAGCTTTAAACAACCCCCAGCAGGGTCAGACTGATGACGTTCCCCACACTTTAAGAAGCCTCTGAGGCTCACAAACAGAAGTTTTACATTTAATGGTTTGGATTTGACCAGCTCAGATTCATTTTTACCTCCCTTTTTTTTCCTCCTTTTGCTGCTCCATGACGCTGCATTTATGGTGCAGGAAAGAACCTTGGAAGCTTGAGGATAGTAAATGTAAATGCAGGCCTGGATTTGCTCAGCAGAACTTGCTCAGGGCTTTACAAGGAATTTTCAGACAAACTCATCCGACAAAAGTTGGTTTGAAACAAAAAGCAAAAGAAAAAAAACCACAAAAAATCCCCCAAGTGCCTTATTTAAGGAATGTAAATAAAACACATCCTGGATATTCTCTGAACTTTGGCTTATGTGAGAGAGAATTTGCCCTTGAGTAACGTTCACTTTGAGTGGAGTTTTCAGCCCTGTCCCAGGTTGTTGGGAGCTCTGTCAGGCAGGGCAGGGAGGAGGGATGGTGAGGGAGGGAGCTGTGGGGTTTGTGGGTTTCAGCACAGAAAAATCCCTCCCTCCACCTGTGGGTTTGGGGTAAAACATGAGGAGGATCTTCAGGAGATGCATTTCCCACTCAGAAACAGGAGAAAAGGATTCCCAGGACCTGTAAAACAGCTCAGGGTAAGACACACACCCCCCAGGCTCCTCCTGCTGGCTCTAGAACTTTGGAAAGGCTCAAATTCCCATAAATCCTTCCCTGAACCCAGAGGCTGGGATTTCACACCTTCACCCAGTCCTGGTTTGCAGGTCTAAAGCCAGGCCTGGGCGCCCGTTCTGTGATTTCTGCAGTGTTGGGAAAGATGGGACAGGAAAAGTTCACAAATTTGATTGCCTGGCAAGAAATACTGAAAATATAAAACCTGTGAGTGAAATAGAAATGAAAACCAGTTTTGAGATGTGATCATGGCAGGGAGAAAGATGGTGATGAGCTGGAGATGGGTTGAGTGATAACAAACCAAGAGACACCAAGGGGGACCCAAGGGTGTAACCCCCACCAAGGTATCAGGGAAAAAGGTAGATAAGAAAGTCTTTAGAGTTTAGAATACAGGATGATGTGGTGATATAGCAGTTCTCATAGGTTGCGTGCAAAGTCTGTAGGTTTTGTGTCTCACCCCAGTTGGTCACTGTAAATTAGAATATTCAACACAAAAGGAGATAGAATGGATTGGAACAAGGACCTCATTCTCTTACCTCTCTTACTCCTTGTCGGAGCCCAGGACATCCCTCTGGGCACCCTGGAAGGTCCCAGAGCTCAGCAGAGGGGCCTGGGACCCGAGAAAGAGGGTCTGGGGTCTGTGAAGGGGGGTTTGCCTGGCACAGAGCCCAGGAGGACACAGGCTTGGATTTCAGTCCATGGGAAAAACTTCCAACACAGAGAGGAATTACAAGTCACAAATGTGTGACAGACAGTGGTGCAGTGTAGTTCCATCATTGGGTGGAAAATTTGGTAGTTTTGGGTTCTTAGAAGTGGGGGACAAAATTGAGGATTTAGGGTTGCCCTAAGTTCTTCTCCTTGTTCCTCGTTCTCCATCTTCTGAGGTGGTGATGGTGCAAGGTAGTTTGATAGGATTGGGTCAAAGTAGAGATGACCCTTCTTGTATAGTTATTAGGCATTGGTATGGAATGGTAGATAATAAGTAAACAGTTATCTGTATAAAGGCAGAGTGACCTCCCATCCCAGGGCAGTCCCCTCGTGTCCGAGCTGCTGTGAACACCTTGGCCGGACACAGAGAATTGTAAGATAAGAATTAATAAACAACGTGAGAAACCAAGAAAACCAAGACCTTGAGACTCGCTTTCATTTAAAGCCTCCAGAGGTCAGAGAGGGCAAAAAAGACCCACCAGAACCACCAGCCTGAATCTCAGGTGAGGAGAAACCTAAACCTGAGACCACCTCTCTTACCCTTTACCCCTCTCACCCTCTCTCTCTCTCTCTCTCTCTCTCTCTTTGGGGTTCCCTCCAGCCCAGGCTGGTGGCTGAAGGCAAAGCCCTTTTACCCACGACCTTTGCAATAAAACCAGTCAGTTTTATAGAATTCTAGAGTTCCCAGAGTGTCTCAGCTCTGCAGAATTCCCTCTCTGTGCCATCCTCAGATGATCCTTCACTGCAGACTGTTCCTGCCCATGGACTCATCCCTCCCATCTGCTCCTCCATCCAAACCCGGTCTCTGTGGCTCAGGGATGAGCACACCAAAAACTCTTTAAAAAAAGCAGTGGCTGCCTCCAGCCTGTTGTTTTTGGATCCTCGTGCATTCCCCGTGTTTGATTTGGACAAACTGAGTGCAGGTCTGAGGGATTTTCTGTGCCAGCCTCGTTCTCTCTCCTCTGAGAACCAGGAGAGATCATTCCTGCCTTGTGGGCATCTGAATTTTAATGGTTTAATCCCCTCCCAGGTCAGCAAAGCACTTGAGTGTGTTCTGCTGGAGTAAATGGGATTTTAATTCTGTGATTACATTTTTTTTTTTAGGCCACAATAAAATATTGGGAGATCGTTGGAATTGGAGGTTTTACAGAACTGTAATGTCATTATCAGTATTTTGCAATTTAAAAACTTCCAAATATGGTGATATTTATTCCCTACTCCCAAACAGGAATAAATGGGATTTGGTCATCTTAAACTAATAATTTAGATCTATTTAAACAAATAGGCTGAGACACTTGGGAATAACGGTTTTCCTGGTTATTTTAGGTTAATTTTGTTATTTAAAATGCAGTAACTCAGTGGCATAATGTGCTTTTCTGGGCTTTGGGAAAGCAGTTTCAGCTCCTGTGTGTGTGTCTGTCAGGGAATGGGTGTTAGTCGTGGATTAGGAGTCCTGTATTTGCATAAACAACACCATAATGAGTATAAAGAATGCCTAAAAATTATTTATAATGAATATAAATAATCTTATATAAATAATAGCCTGAGCTCAGTCCTTTGGCTGTGGGGTGGTGAAGGGTTTGGTGTGCAGCTGGATGCCCACAGCTGGATGCCCACAGCTGGATGCCCACAGCTGGCCTGGGGAGCAGCACAGGGCATGGGGAACCCCAGGGGTGCCAGGAAAGAAGGATGAAGCTGGAAGGAACCCCAGAGATGCCAGAAAAGGCTGGAAGGAGCTCCAAAAATGCCAGAAAAGAAGCAGGAGGGTGGAAGGAGCTCTAGAGATGCCAGAAGAGAAGGAAGAAGATGGAAGGAGCTCCAGGGATGCCAGAAAAGGAGCAGGAGGATGGAAGGAGCTCCAGGGATGCCAGAACAGAAGGATGAGGCTGGAAGAAAATCCAGGGATGCCAGAAAAGAAGGAAAAGGCTGAAAGGAGCTCCAGGGATGCCAGAAAAGGATGGAAGAAGCTCCAGTGATGCCAGAAAAGAAGGAGAAAGCTGGAAGGAACTCCAGGGACGCCAGAAAAGGCTGGAAGGAACCCCAGGGATGCCAGAAAAGAAGCAGGAGGGTGGAAGGAGCTCCAGGGATGCCAGAAAAGAAGGAAGAAGATGGAAGGAGTTCCAGGGATGACAGAAAAAAAAAAAAGGATGAGGCTGGAAGGAACCCCAGGGATGCCAGAAAAGGAAGGAAGGAAGGAACTCCAAGGACGCCAAAAAAGAAGCAGGAGGGTGGAAGGACATCCAGGGATGACAGAAAAAAAAGGATGAGGCTGGAAGGAACCCCAGGAATGCCAGAAAAGAAGCAGGAGGATGGAAGTAGCTCCAGAGATGCCAGAAAAGGAGGGGAAGGCTGGAAGAAACTCCAGGGATGCCAGAAAAGGAAGGAAGGAACCCCAGGGATGGCAGAAAAAGAAGAAAGGAACTCCAGGGATGCCAGAAAAAGAAGGAGAAAGCTGGAATGAACCCCAGGGATGGCAGAAAAGAAGCAGGAGGCTGGAAAGGGGAGCCCGGTGTCTCGGCAGCTTGTTCTTATCACCTCCCAGGGCTGCCGGCAGCTTATCACAGCTCCCCCGCCCAGACAATCCCCTAATTGTCTGTCCCCGTTAAGTGGCAGCTCCGGTGACATTCCAGACCTTGACCTCTGCCCTGTCCAGCGCCAAAAAAGTGCCATTAGGGCTCGTGTAACGCCGGGAATCAGGGATTGCTGCCGGGGGCCAGGGGGTCAGCCCTGGGGAGCTGCAGCAACAGTGAAAAATAAAATAAATATGTCACATCCAGCTGCCTTCCCCTGCCCAGAGCTGGGAAAATGGGATGTGAGGCTGGGATGGAGCATTTAGGGCAAATCCAGGATTGCTGGGGAGTTCTGTCTGTTTTATAAAGAGTTTTGGGTGATCCCTGGTCAAGGGATGTGCTTTAAATGTTTTGTGTTGGAGGATTCTTGGGCATTGGGGTTTGGAGAGTGAGGGAACAAACTGGCTGTTATATCATTTATATGTAATAACTCATTGTGTGATATAATCTTATATTGCACAAACTCACCGCATTGTATAATTTATATATAATAATTCATTGCATAAAATAATCTTATATTTCAGTATTCTTGGGCACTGGGGCTTGAAAAGTGAGGGAACAAACTGTGTTACACCATTTACGTATAATAACTAGTTGTGTAATGTAATCTTATATTTATACTTAAATCTAAAGTATTTCAGTATTCTTGGGTATTGGGACATGGAGAGTGAGTGAACAAACTCACTGTGTTATATCATTTATATATAATAACTTGTTGTGTAATATAATTTTATATTTCAGTATTCTTGGGCACTGGGGCTTGGAGAGTGAGTGTGCAAACTCAATGTGTTATATCATTTATATATAATAACTTATTGTGTGATATAATCTTATATTTGTACTTAAATCTAAAGTATTTCAGTATTATTGGGTATTGGGGCTTGGAGAGTGAGGGAACTGATATAACTGACTGTTATATCATTTATATATAATAACTTGTTGTGTGATATAATCTTATATTTCAGTATTCTTGGGCATTGGGGCTTGGAGAGTGAGTGAACAAACTCACTGTGTTATATCATTTATATATAATACCTTATTGTGTGATATAATCTTATATTTAGGTATTCTTGGGCGTTGGGACTTGGAGAATGAAGGCACAAACTCATTGCATTGTATAATTTATATATAATAACTCATTATGTGATAATAGTCTTATATTTCAGTATTCTTGGGCATTGGGTCTTGGAGAGTGAGTGAACAAACTTTAATTTATATTATATGTATATTATATTTATATTTATGTTTATAACATATATTATGTTATATGTTATATGTTATATGTTATATGTAATATAATATAATATATATATAATATAATATATTATATTATATATTATATTATATATTATATACTATATTATATATAGTATATATTATATATTATGTATCATACATTATATATTTATATTAAATTTATATATAATAACTCATCAGCAGTGGCTGGTGCCCTGATTCCCATCTCCCAAATCCCTGAATCTCAGCTGGTATTTGTCATGCACACACACATATATATGTGCTTTAAATATTTTTTATTTAGGTAAAAATATAAGATTATATTACACGATGAGTTATTATATATAAATAATATAATGCAGTGAGTTTGTGCACTCATTCTCCAAGCCCCAGTGCCCAAAAATACTGAAATATAAAATATTTAAAGCACATTATGGTTGTTCTTTCCAGCCACAGCAACAGGTTATATGTGTGTGTGTGTTAGAGCACCACAAATATCAGCTGAGATTCAGGAATTTGGGAGATGAAATTCAAGGCACCAGCCACTGCTGATGAGTTATTATATATAAATTAAATATAAATATAAATATAAATATAAATATAATATAAAATATGTAATAATAACAACAATAATAATAATTATATATATATATATAAATTTAGGGATTTGGGATGGAAATGATGGAATCAGAGCACCAGCCACTGCTAATGAGTTATTATATATAAATTAAATAGAAATAAATATATAATATAGAATATGTAATAACAAATAACAACAATATTAATAATTATATATATATATTAATTCAAGGATTTGGGATGGGAATGATGGAATCAGGGAACCAGCCACTGCTGATGAGTTATTATATATAAATTATATAAAAATAAATATATGATATAAAAGATGTAATAATAAATAACAACAACTACTATATATAAAAATATATATAATTATTAATTCAGGGATTTTGGGAGATGGGAATGATGGAATCAGAGCACCAGCCACTGCTGATGAGTTATTATATAATTATTAAAAAAATATATATAAAATAAATATAATATATAAAATACGTAATAAACAACAACAACAACAACAATAATTTTATATATATATATATATATATATATATACACAATTATTAATTCAGGGATTTTGGGAGATGGGAATGATGGAATCAGAGCACCAGCCACTGCTGATGAGTTATTATATATAAATTTAATATAAATAAATATAATATATAATATATAATATATAATGTACAATATATAATATATAATATATTATATATGAATATGATATATGATATATGATATATCATATATTATATCAACAATAATAATTTTTTTATATTTAAAATATTAATATATATATATAAATTCAGGGATTTTGGGAGATGGGAATGATGAAATCAGAGCACCAGCCACTGCTGAAATACCAAGAACCCACTGCAGAAAAAGCTGCAGAAATTTGTGACTGCACGAGGCAATATCAGCCCTCCAGGAGATTTTCTGTGTTCAAATCCCTCCTCTCCAAAGGAGAGTGTGAAACTCATGGAAATGAGGATCCTCCTGCCTGTGGCTGCCGAATTCCATCCTAAACCCAAATCTGCCACTGGAAATCTGTTTTGGAAGATGAATTTATGAACTGAGGGTCCAGTTCAAGGAGAAAATTGAGGATATTGATAAATCCAATAGATCTCCCATCAGGCATGTCCTGAACTCCCTTAGCCTGGAAATCTTTTATTTAATAACAGCTGATATTACTCATCTTTTTATTCCTTATTGCTCTTATCACTGTTATTCCTTATTGCTCTTATCATTATTATTACTCTTATCACTTCAATTTGATTTTTCCATGCTGATTTTCAAGCTGAGCCTTTTCAATGATGAGAAACGAGCTTGTCTGTGCTTGTAAAGGTGCAAAAAAAATTCTGGGTGAAGCCTCCAAGTGGAGCAGAGCAAGGTAAAGCATTAAAATCAGTGGAGCTCTGCCAGTTCACATCCATTAAAGACCTGACTCTCTATTCCCAGGCATGTTAGAGGTGTTACTGCCTAAACGACTGCAAAAATTATTGCTGAAAGGTTGTTTTTTTGTTTTTTAATGCTCCAAAGGCAGATCAGGTATCTGATCCATGGAGGGCACATATAAAGGAGAGAAAATNATTTTTTTTTTTTTTTTTTGGGGAAGCTTTTCTAACGACAGGTCACATTCCCAAGGACTATAAAGTGGCAAATCTAACACCAATTATTCAAGAAAGGACAAAAAAAAAAAAAATAAGATTCAGCGAGCAATTACAGCTTAACACCAGTTGTGGGAAAAATATCAGGAAGCATTTGACGGAGAGAACAGCTTGAGGAGGGTAATTGGATTAGAGATGGCCAATGTGGGGGTTTGAGGTGGGTTTTTTTCACTGCCTGAGGATTATTCCCAGGAATTGCTGCCAGGGGAGGGCTGGATGGGGATGGCATGATGTGAAGTTGAATTTTTGAAGTGCCAGNATTAGAGATGGCCAATGTGGGGGTTTGAGGTGGGTTTTTTTCACTGCCTGAGGATTATTCCCAGGAATTGCTGCCAGGGGAGGGCTGGATGGGGATGGGATGATGTGAAGTTGAATTTTTGAAGGGCCAACCTGGGATGCAGCAGTGGAGTTTCACTGGGCTGGGCTGCAGAACCCTCTGGAACTCTTGGGTTTGGGTTTGCTTTGCTTGAGAGTTTGGTGGTGCTTCTGTCATGGTTTGAAAGGNTGCAGAACCCTCTGGAACTCTTGGGTTTGGGTTTGCTTTGCTTGAGAGTTTGGTGGTGCTTCTGTCGTGGTTTGAAAGAAAAACGAGTGAGAGGCTCCAAGTCAGAAATACAATTCAGTAAGAAGAAAGGAA
>SWJQ01001192.1:39974-65070 GCA_007252995.1 Zosterops borbonicus | reverse complement strand
CTCTTTTTTTTTTTTTTTTTGGCATTCGGGGAAGAGAGAACGGCTGGGTTGCTGCTTCCTGCGAGAGGAGTTTGAAATGAATAGGGCAAGGAGACCAGCTCCTTTTTAATGCCTTTATTGAGGTCAGCTCTTGGTGGGGGCCCGAAGGGTCATGCACACCGCCGCTGCTGCTCCCAATAGACGACGCAAAGGAGGAGGTGTTCAGCTTTGCCGCATGCCAGAGCTGGGGCTTCCGTCCTCACGAGAGTCCCTAGGAAGACATTGGCTCATTTAAAAGTCTAAGGTAGTCATGCAGAGAGGGTACTGTTCAACTCACGGTGACAAGGCAGAGNAGTTGCCAAGACAACTCTAATCCTCTGCCCTGGGTTTCAATCATCCTATTGTATTTTCCCCCATCCCATTGTATTTCTCCCCCACATGTCCAGCATACCCCAGACCCCAAAACCTTCAGGAGAGGTGTCTGACAGAGATTGGTGGGTCTCCCGGGGCCACATCCCAAATTCACCTGATTTGTTAATGTTGTGTATTGCATTTTGACCTTACCCACCTGGCTTTGTGTGATTGGTCTTGTAACTTGTGTCCACCCCCGAGATTTTGGGGGAAAAAAAACCCCCTGTAACCGAGGCCGGGGGTCACTCCCCAGAGGCACAGGCCTGGAACCAGGGGCTGCCCCTGAGTTACCCGAATAAAATCTTTCTCCCTGAGCCGGGAGTGTCCCCTCTTTCGAACCACGGCCGAGACAGCCAAGGCAAAAGCACTGCGGAGCCAAAGACCCACGCAAAGGTACTGTTGGACGTATCAGAGCTAGCAGGGTGGCCCAGCCGACGCTGAGCTGACCTGAGAGACAGATACGCGAAGCAACACTCTTCCTACATTGTGACCCTTCACCCTGTCCTAGGGTGACTATGATGCTTGTATCCCCAATTGTCTGTTCTGTGTGTGCTGTGTGTTCTGTACCTTTAAGACTGGTTCTGCTAGTGAAGCAGAGAAAGAAGAAGCACACAGTTTGTTTTGAAAAACAGTGTTCACTCCTCTGCATCTTCTCTTCTTCCTCGGGACTGTGTGTGTTCATCGGATTCATGGACAGCGGCCAGGGAGAGGTTTTTTTTTTCCTTTTAGTTAGTCTAGCTAGCTGAGGCAAAGAAGCTTCCTGGACTGTTTTTTGTGGTTTTTTTTTTTTCCTTTTTCTTGGGACTGTTTAAATCTGCTCTGGACTGAAAAACCCAGAGGAGCACCGGGATCTTGCGTACGCCGTCCACCGGGCCTGGACCTTGGCATTTTCCAGCACCAAAGGGACTGGGACTGATAAGAGACTGAAGGAGCTGAGCTAACTCCTGGCAAGGACTCTCAGTTTTGCCATCTCTCTTTGGAGCGGCGAGAGGTTTTGTTTCATATTATTCAGTCCTTATGCTTGTGGGCATTTTGTTTGTTAAATAAATAGTTTTTCCACTTTTCTCTGAGGAAGTTCTTTTCCCGGACCAGCTGGGGGGAAAGGGGCTGTTTGGGTTTGCTCTCCAGAGGAATGCCATTGGGATGTTTCCTCCTAAATTTGCCCTAAACCAGGACAGCACTTTACAGTAACAACACTCAACTGAGTTCAGGAACTTGTATTTTATTCCTAACAGAGTTCACTGTCGCCGGAGGGGTCCAGTCCTGGGAAATCTACCATCATCTGCTCGCCTGCTCTGGAATTTTGAGCTCCTCCACCGGCCCTGCTGGAGCTGGGCCAGCCCTGCCCCGCTGTCATGGTTTCTTCAGCACAGCTCCTCTTGCTACAGTGTGACCCTGCACCCCCCCCACCCTGCCGGGACATCTTGCCATCCCAGCTACCAGCCCGGGACTTTTCCACTGTTTCCAGCTTGGTGCTCTGAGGATCCTGCAGGGGCACTGAGACTAAACTGCCCTGGGTTTTTGTGAAGCAAAGCCCTCAAGGTTCTTGGTACCATTTTTGTTATTAATGCTGTAGTTGTTGTTTTTGTTTGCTTTGTTATACATATTAGTAAAGAACTGCTATTTCTATCCCCAAATCTTTGCCTGAAAGCCTCTAACTGCAAATTTATAATTGGAAAAAAAGTGTGTATGGGGGGTGGTTTACATTTTCCATTCCAAGGGAAACTCCAGCTTTCCCTGGTAGATACCTGTCTTCTCAAACCAAGACAAGTACTTAACAGTTTAGGTCGGCTTTTTGGCCCAATGAGATGAACAACAGGCTTTGAGTTACATTCCCAGAGCCCAATCCATGCTTTAGTGGTGGCTCTGAGCCAATTACAATGAGAAAATCACAGAACTTTCCAGTTAAATTTCTTAAGATGTCTAAAGGTAAACTGAAACTCTTTCCCTATTTGGAAGCACCTGCTGGAGATGTGGGGCGCATTACCACACTGACTTTTTTTCTGTGGCAGCACAATCTGCCATTGAGCTTTCTAATTATAGATTTCTTCTTATAGATCAGAGGCACCAATTCTCTCAGGTTGTGAATCTTCTTAATTACTAATTTTGTTACTTGTCTGGTGTAACAATTGTTCTGGGAGCAGCATAACCAATGAAGTCTGCTTTCTTATAGACTTGCATCCTACAAGCCTGTGCCTTGAGACCAATCACCTTCATTGGGGTCCTTTTCTATCCCTTTTGCCACCCCAGGAGGTCCGAGCAGGTATAAATGCCATCAACTGTAGCAATGGAGGAACAAAGACATGGACTCCCTTATGCATGCAAAGGAAATCACTTTACTGAAGAAGTTACCCTCCTTTTATAGCTTTAATCTCAACCAGACAAAACCAAAACAACAGGAGAAGGGCACCCAGTGGCTGGTTCAGCTGCAGTGTGTTGTCCATGAGTCATAACTATCTCTCACCCCCCAACCAACTTCTAACTCTCCAACCTGCAGCTGTGCCTTCCTACAGGGCTTTATGGTAAACATAAGCTTTAATAACTTTAACAATTACAACCCCATATCCTACAATCAGCTTCACCACTTTTGATGCCCCTGAGTACCACTTACCAAGAGGCAGCTGATAGAGGAACATATTTCTGGTACTAAGCCTATACATCAGGCTCAAGTCATAGAATCATAGAATGGTTGGGGTTGGGAGGAACCATAAGTTTTAGCTTTCATGCTTTTCAGATTCTGTGCTGCCTAGGGGTGTAGTTCTGAGCCTCTTATTAAGTTCTAGTAAGCTCTCTTCACAGAGTAGGTAGACAAAACAAATCCTTTTCTGGCTGAAGACCAAGGACACTGAGTACAACTTTCAGGCCCAAAAGCATAAGCAATGGTGGACTGAAGAGACAAAACAAGAAGGATGGGACTTCACAACCTAAAGCTGTAATTGGACAATTAAACCCCAATATGCAAATCTGTTATAAATGATTAGAAGCCAATCCAAAATAAAATAATTTATTTAGCAATTTTCCAAGATCAAATTAAAAGGCCACAATATAATCAGACAACATTGATCGAATGCTGGGTGGACAGGTTAACAGCAGCAACAGTGCCATCCAACCTTGCCCACAAATGCTGGGTCTCGGAGTACAGTTTTTCTGTCCGGAGGCTACGTCTATTGAAAGTCCGAATATTCATGTATTTCTTTATTCCCGAGTTAGGTTTTGAAAAGATTTCCCGTAAGTATGAAAGAAGTCTCAAGAGTCTTCCCGGACTCCTCCTTTGGGGTGCTGATTTGATCGTCCTCCGGATCCTCCACCAAGATTGATATCAGATCTTGAGTAGCCGTTAAGTAGAAGCCCATTCTTGATGAATGGGCCATCTCCAGCCAGGCCCTGTCATTTCTGTTGCAAATTTTGTGGTTTCACAATTGCACAATGGGCCTTGGAATCCTGGAGACGCCCCCAGTAGCTTTTAATAGTCAAAAATTTTAATACTATATTTTTATACGTGAATTTATATACTACATCTATCACAAAATGGACCAAAAGTTATAAAAGTGTAGGACCTCATGACCAGTCGTCCATTTTGTGACCATTTTAAGTCCACCATGGGTGTATCCCTGGTCAAGCTCTTGTGCTGCCTGAGGTGTACCCTTAAAGGCCTTTCAATAAATATCTACTTTATTCTCTAGCTCTGTTCAGTCTCTGTTCCAGATCAGCTTTCCCAAGGCATCAGTTTTTGGCAACTCTGCCAGGACAGTGAAGCATCTGAAAAACTCCACTGGACCAGAGGAACACCCAGTTCCTTCCCCCTCACTCCTGCCAGCACTCCAAGGGGGAGTGGCCCCAGCTGTGCCCCAGAAGGTATCAGAGCCCAAGAATCCAAAAATTTGTGGACCTGACAGAGACACATGAGTAATTGAATAAAGGGGTATTTTGTTTAGCACCTGAGTTAGGTGTTAGTGCGGAAGGGCCCTAGGGTCAGGCGGAGTGCTCTCTGTCTCCCCTGCTGGTAGTAAGGGAAGACGGTCTCTGAAAACTGGAGTTAGATTGCAGTGCTGTTGGCATGAAGCCAGCAGTAGCACAGGGAGTTAGTTACTGTGCTGCAGCTCTGAAGGGCAGAGGTTCTAGTCTTGTCCCTTGCTTGCTTTCTCCCTCTCCCTGGTTGCTTTCTTACTCATAACTGTTGAGATATGGGGTGTAGATTTTCTTATGAATATTGTAATAATAATATTCCAAGAGATAGTCCCCTGTGATTACTATTGAAAAACCGGACTGACTTAACTGGGGGGGATTTGTTGTTTTTTAAATCCAAATTTATTAGACTCAGAAGAGATCTGGCCGACTTTTGAACTAGATAACGATGAGATGTGGCCTGAATTCGGCAGTCTTGATAGGAAGTTAATATCAAGTTTAATCTCCCGCATATGCGAAAACTGATATTTCGACAAGCTAGAATATGCTAGGCTCTTTATGGTGTTGGCTTGTCAGCAAGGGCAAGAGAAAGAGGAGCATATATTGGTCTTAAAGATAAAACAGGGGAAAAGTAAAAAAGATGAGTCGATATTGGATAGTGAATGTAAAAACAAAGAGGAGGTGGAGTTAAACCTCATCGCCCCTGATTAGAGGGCAGACCTGAGCTTGGGTCCAGGCGGGGCCCCTCCACCCCCAGTCCTGCACCTGCCAGTGCCACCCCCGATGGCTCCACTGGTCCCTCCACCCCTGGTCCCACCCCTGCCGGCACCAGCACCGTCACCGCCATGATCAAAGCAAGTGGGTGGGGGAGGGTCTTGGCAAACACTGCCCCAGTCAGAGCGGCAGGGCCGCTGCAGCCTCTGGTTGAGCCGGTCCCCCTGCTCCTGCCGCTGCCCCCGGCAAGGATGGTGCCACCGCCATCTAAACAAGGGGGGACGGGGTGGGGCCTGACCCTGGTGGGCTCCCAGCCGGTGAAAGAGGAAAGGGGAGGGGACAGACAGCATGTGCAGCCCATGGTATTGCCCCTAGGGGAGGAGCCGGGGGGCAGAGCCTTCTAAAAGAGGGTGGAGAGGGAACCTCCCATGGGGAGCCTTCCTCTGCTTTCAGGCCTGTGAGTTTCCATAGAATCCCGAATGTCAGGGAGCTGCCTCAGATGACATCATCAATGCGCACAGGTACACAGCCTGGGACCAGCAACGTAATAAGTCCTGTATGGCCCTTCCTATGGTTTGGACTAGGTGAAGTAGATTATATGCTACAACAGAGACAACTGAGTCAGACAGCTCTGAGGAGGAGGATGAGATTGATCAAATCATTGCTGCCCTAAGCAGGCAGAAGACCAGAAAAATAGCGAGACAAGCCATCAGAGAACGTAGCCCGAGTGCCAAACATACCAGATCAAAAAGAGAAAAAGAACAAGAACCAGTTTTACAAGCCCCATTACGGCAAGCAGTCGGCAACCAGGGTCAATGTATGTGAAGGTTCCATACTCCCTTATCGAGTTAAAACAGTGGAAAACTACTGTGGGGAAATGTAAAGAGAACCCAGATAAAGTAGTAACATTATTAGAACGGGCAATTAACTTACAAAACCCTGACTGGGCTGATTTGAACTCTATTTTAGACACACTGCTTGACCCTACCAAGAGAAAAATGGTCAATAAAGCCATCACAACATCAGTCGAGGTGAGCATTTCAAATGGATTGTTTCAATNCTTACAAAACCCTGACTGGGCTGATTTGAACTCTATTTTAGACACACTGCTTGACCCTACCAAGAGAAAAATGGTCAATAAAGCCATCACAACATCAGTCGAGGTGAGCATTTCAAATGGATTGTTTCAATGCACTGTCCCACAGATATTCCCCCTTGAAAACCCATGATGGGATCCAAATATACCAGAACAAATGGCGAGGTTAAAATGATATCAAAGCCTTGTGGTATATGGGTTAAAACATGGTGTCCCTAAAGCTATAAATTGGTCAAAGATTTACGAGGTAAAGCAAAATTATGATGAATCACTCACAGATTTTTTAAACAGGCTAAGAGAAACTGACATCAAATATACAGATTTAGATCCAGAATCAACTGATGGCAAAGCACATCTAGTACTTTTGTTTATGGGTCAGGCTTCAAATGATATAAGGAGAAAGCTACAAAAGATGAAGGGAGTTTGAGACATAGATAAACTGCTAGAGGTTGCCTGCAAGGTGTTTCGAGACAGATGCTCCACTGAAAAAGTTAAATGCCAACCTAGTAAGAAGGCAACTCAAGAAAAGTCATCCAAGAAAACTTCCCCTACAGAGAAGGACCAGTGTGCATACTGCAAGAAGTGCAGACATTGGAAGAAGGACTGTCCAGCACTGAAAGAAAAATACTCAGTTCCCCAACTACCAGTAGTACAAACCTCAAGCAACTCAAGTTCTGAGTGACAGGGACCAAAGGTTTCTTCCCCTGCAGAACCTTTGGTTGTAGCTAAGCTGGGGGAAGAAGACATTGAATTTCTGGTAGATACTGGAGCAGCTTATTCTGTCTTAAATGCCTTAGAAGGGAAACTGAGTCACGATACTGTACATGTTGTTGGGGCAACCGGGGTAACTGAAACACAGCCTTTCTTCCAACCTTTAAAATTTAGGCTGGGGAAGCACTGGGTAGCCCATCAGTTCCACTATATGCCTAACTCCCCAAAACCATTGCTGGGGGGAGATTTATTAGAAAAATTGGAAGCCGAAATGAAATTTAAAAAGGGGAATGGTGTACAAATTGTAGTTCATGAATCTAAATTTGTCCAATTTGCTGCACTTTTTATACAGGAAAAATGTGGTTAAATCCCTGCTGGAGTTGAAAATGTGGTAAATCCAATAGTGTGGGCCAGTGATATCCCAGGAAGATTCAAACGAGCAGAACCAGTGAGTATTGTACTGAAAGCAGGAGCCACACCAAAAAGGCAAAAATAATACCCTTTGAAATTAGAGAACTGCAAGGGATTGATATCTGTAATTGAAAAATCCCTGCAACATGGTTTATTAGTGCAATGTGAGTCATGATTCAACACCCCAATTTTAGCTGCTAAGAAAGCAGATGGTAAGAGTTATCGATTAGTACAAGATTTATGAGCAATTAACAAAATTACAGAGGACATACACCCAGTGGTAGCCAATCCCTATACCCTTTTGACCACACTTACAGATGAATTAGGGTGGTTTACTGTTGTAGACCTGAAGGATGCCTTTTTCTGCATTCCTGTGCATAAAACAGCCAAGAGCTCTCTGCTTTTGAGTGGGAAAATCCCAAGACAGAGAGGAAAATTCACCTCACTTAGTTTTAACTCAAGGTTACAAGAACAGCCCAACAATATTTGGAAACCAACTAGCAACAGAATTAGAGGACTGGAAAAGACAGGACCCAGAAGGAGTTATTCTTCAATATGTGGAGGACATCCTGATTACAGCCAGAACCAGAGATGACTGCATACAACTTACCGTAAGTTTATTGAACTTAGGACTGAGTAGGTACAGAGTTTCTAAAGAGAAAGCACAGATTGCCAAAGAAGCAGTAGTTTACTTCGGGCTTGAGATCTTCCGTGGACACTGACTGCTCAGCAAAGAATGGAAAGAAGCCATCTGTTGACTCCCAGAGCCCCATACTGTGAGAAAGATGCAAACTTTCCTGGGAATAGTAGGTTGGTGACGTTTGTGGATAGCAAATTATGGACTGCTGGTAAAACCCTTATATGGAGCATTAAAAGCAGCTGAAAAAGGAATTATCATATGGACTGAAAACACCAGAGCAGCTTTTAAACAGCTGAAACACTCTCTAATGTCATCCTCAGCACTGGGACTGCCAGACTTAACTAAACCTTTTGAACTTTTTACATATGAGAGACTGAATATGGCTTTGGGGGTACTAGCACAGCACCTCAGGAAACAATGGAGGGCTGTGGCCTACTTTTCTAAACAGCTAGACAATGTTGCCCAAGGCTGGCCAGGATGCCTGAAAGTTATGGCAGCCACTGTCCTCCTGATCCAGGATGCCCATAAACTCACCCTTAGGTGACACATTGTAGTGTATGTACCCTATGCCGTAGCAGCTGTACTGGAACAAAAGGGAGGGCATTGGCTGTCTGGCAACTGGATGCTTAAATATCAAGAACTGTTATTAGAACAGGATGATGTTACCCTGAAAACAATTTCTGTTGTTAACCCTGCCATGTTTTTGTCTTCCACCTTATTTGACAGTGAGCCTGAACATAACTGTTTACACACAATTGAAGAAGTCTATTCCAGCTGACCTGACCTGAAAGACGTGCTCCTGGAAAATCCAGATTGGGAGCTTTTTACAGATGGGAGCAGCTTTATGAAAAATGACAAAAGGATGACAGCCTATGAAGTAACCATGCATGATAAGGTGATCGAGGCAAGGGCCCTTCCAGCAGATGTGTCATTGCAGAAAGCTGAACTGATTGCACTGACGAGAGCCCTAGACCTGAGGAAAGGACAGAAGGTAAATATATGGACTGACTCTAAATATACATTTAGTGTTGTCCATGCTCATGAAGCCATCTAGAAGGGGAGAGGACTTCTGAACACTCAAGGTAATCAAATCAAACATGCTGAACAGACACTTGCCCTCTTAGAGAGCATAAAAAAACCTGCAGAAGTAGCTATCATGCATTCTAGAGGTCACCAAAAAGGGAAAACCACTCCAGAATTGGGAAATTGCTTTGCTGATTAAGCAGCAAGAGGAATTGCAGAAAAAAGTATTCTCGCAGCAATTCCACAAAAAGAGATTGATTTGTTGAGGTTCACCCTAAAATATGGCCCAGCAGACCACAAACTAATCAAGTTTCTTAAAGCCAAGATCACAGAAAGTGGGTGGGCTGTTATACCAGTAAATCAGGTTGTAGTCCCACTCCTGGTCCTTCAGGAGCTAGCTCAAAGAGAACATGAAAACGCACATTTTGGGGTTGAAAATCTCATGAAACATCTAAAAAATGTAGTAATAGGAAAGGGAATGACTGACATTATACAATCAGTTCTCAGGGAGGGTTTCCTCACCCGAGATTTAAGTTGTTTAAAGTCCTTGGCCCTCTAAAAGCCCCGGGTCGCGTCGGAAGAAAAAAGCGGAGTCCTCAAGGCCTTGTTTTCAGGTTTCTCGTGTTGTTTATTATTTGATATCTCAAAATTTTCTCTGCTCCCAGCTGAGGTCCAGACAGCAGCTAGGACATGAGGCGACTGCCCACCGATGGGGCGTCACTTTTATACAGATAACCACGTGTCAGTTATTTACAATTTTATACCAATACCTAGTGCTCACACTAAAAGGGTAATTTCTACTTTGACCCAATCCACTCTACCTTGTCATCACCACCTCAGAAGATGGAGGACAAGGAAGAAGAAAAGGAACACAAGGTACCACCCTAATTCCTCCATTTTGTCCTCCACTTACCTCTATTCTATGAACCTTAAAACTACTGAAGTTTTCATCTTTTGCTGTGCCAAACTACTGTTTTCACATCTTTGTGGTTTGCAATTCCTTTCTGTCGGAAGCCTCTCCCATGGACTAAAATCAAACCCAGTGTCTTCCTGGGCTCTGTGCCAAGGTCATCAAACCCCCTGGACCGGCTCCATACCCCCCTGTCCAGGGCTCAAATTCCCTTCCTCAGGTCCTAGGTCATCCAAGGGGATGTCCTGGACTCTGACAATCAGTAGTGAGCAAATGTGAAATCTGCTGTAAAAACAACCCTGATGCAAGGAAAAGAGTTGTATTAGGAGTAACAAAAGCAGGGGATCTTCCTGGAGATTACTGGCAAATAGATTTTACGGAGTTACTATGCAAAGAGAGGTACTGTTACATACTGGTATTAGTTGACACCTTCAACGGAAGGCCAGAGGCTTACCCCGTCACAGTAATACAGCCAAGAAAGTGGTAAAAGTTTGGCTCAACCATATAATTCTAAGGTTCAAAGTTCCCTTGGGGAAGTCATCAGATAGGGGACCACACTGTTGCAACAGTGGTTAAAGAAGTTAGCCAGATTTTGGGAATTACTTGGGATCTGCATACACCTTATAGACCCCAAGCAAGTGGTAAAGTTGAACATGTGAATGGGACCCTCAAAACACAAATTAGGATAATTTGCCAAGAAACATCCATGACATGGGTTCAGGCCATGCCTATAGCTTTACTGAGAATCTGCATACAACCAAGGCAGAGAGATAACATCAGTCCCTATGAAATACTGTATGGCAGACCATACCTGTCACGGTCTGGTGTGATGGTGAAGGTGCCACAACCTTCCTCACTAGAAGCGTCTTTAAAAAGACACCTAGATTGATGAAGGCACAGGAACACTCAGGCACAGAGTGATTTGCTCTTTGTGCACCCATAGCTGCAGAGTGATTCACTCTTTAGTGCACTCTCAAGTGCAAAGTGATTCAGTCTTTGAGAAGCTGCCTGAGCAGCAAAGCCATGTTTTCTGCCCCAGGTTACACAGGAGTAAAAGCAGCGAGATGGTGTTTTTCTGATCTCCAGGAGAGCTTCTTTATTCCACAGGTCCAGAGCAGAAAGGAGCCAAATGGTCCTGGGGGAGGAGGATTATATAGGGTAGCCAGGGGCAGGGTTTCATGATTTGGCCAATGAGGAAAGGAATTGGGAAAGGAACCAATCAGGGGAAGGATCCAAAAAGAACCAATCAGGAGGGGTAAAAACCAGGAACAAAGGGAATAACCAATGGGGTATGAAACATTAACATAGAACTGCAAAGGCTCATGGGTTGAAGTAGTTTTACTCACCTTGAGCCACAAGGAAAACTCTCAAAGGGACTTCCCAAAGGAGAGTCCCTGCAAACTGAGAGAGCCTAGGGGCTGAACATGGGTTGAAGTACTTTTGCTCACCCTGAGCTATAAGGAAGTTTTCCAAGGGGACTTCCCAAAGGGGAGTCAGTATGAACTGAGGCAACCTAAGGGCTGTGCACTCTCCAAGGGAGTGAATTGTCCTCTGTGGATGGTCCACAGACCACCACACATATCAGATTCCACATATTCCAGGTGAAGTTCACATGAAGGGGAAACTTGATTTACAACGATATCTAATGGCTTTAGGTTCCACTTTGCAGAAGCTCCAAACTACACCATGCTATCCAGACCCATAGGACTGGACACACCTGCACATCCCTTCCAACCTGGAGACTGGGTCTATGTTAGGTGGTGGGACAGTGATCCTCTACAAGCCAGGTGGAGAGGACCATTCCAAGTTCTGCTGACCACCCTAACTGCAGTCAACATTGCTGGCAAAGGACCCTGGATTCACTAATCCAGAGTTAAGAAAGCTTCTGCTCCTGAAACAACTGTAGAAACAGAGACTGATGGAGATGAAAACATGCTGTAAATGATTCCTCTTCTGTGACTAAAGAACTGTTCACAATAATCATTATTCTTCTTTGCATGATACCTAACTGTACAAAGCATTACTACTGTTAGATGTTTATTACTGTTTGTTGCTATTATTATTATTGCTAGATATTTGTCTATTATTAGATATTTACTGTTGTTAGATATTTACTATTATTAAATATTTATCTATGGTTAGATGTTTATTATTGTTAGCTGTTTACTATTGTTAGATATTATCTGTTATTGAATACCTATTATTAGTAGATATTTAGAATAGAGACTTGACAAGGAAAAGGCCTTGTCAAGCCTGTAAAGGGGGGAAATTATGCCTTAAGTTTTAACTTTCATGTTTTTTAGATTCTGTGCTGCCTAGGGGTGTAGTTCTGAGCCTCATATTAAGTGCCAGTAAGCTCTCTTCACAGAGTAGGTAGAAAAAACAAATCCTTTTCCCGATGAAGACCAAGGACAATGAGTACAACTTTCATGCCCAAAAACATAAGCAATGGTGGACTGAAGAGACAAAACAAGGATGGCACTTCACAACCCAAAGCTGTAATTGGATAATTAAACCCCAATATGCAAATGGACCAAAAATTATAAAAGTGTAGGACCTCGTGACCAGTTGTCCATTTTGTGACCATTTTAAGTCTAACTTGGGTGTAGCCCTGGTCAAGCTCTTATGCTGCCCAAGGTGTACCCTTAAAGGCCTTTCAATAAATATCTACTTTATTCTCTAGCTCTGTTCAGTCTCTGTTCCAGGTCAGACTTCCCAAGGCATCATAAAGATCATTCCATTCCATTCCATCCCCCTTGCCCTGGGCAGGGAACCTTCCATTAGACCAGGTTGCTCAGAGCTCCATTTAACCTGACCTTGAAGACTTCCAAGGATGGGGCAGCAATAGCTTCTCTGGGCAAACTGCACCAGTGTTTTACCACCCTCTGAGTAGAGAGTTGTTAAGTTTCTGTTGAAGTCTTGATCAGTGAGGGCACTGCACCCAAGAACTGATTTCTATTAAACTTGTGATGACTTCCTTTATTTGAGATCCTTAATCTCTTGACAAATTTGCTTAGAATTCACCAAAATGCAATAGCTCCCATAGAGGGTTTAAAAGACAGCCAGATGGGATGATCCAAGTTAAAAATACAAAATGACATAAACTGCCATGAAAGATGAATTCATACTGGGATTTTGATCTAGGGCCTAAACTTTTGGGTTTAAAGACTTTTACCATTTTTGTATCTGGCCATTCTGGTAGTCAATGAAATCTTTAATTCTGTGCTCAGTTTTGTCACAGCTAGTCTTTAGCTAAGACAAAATAAATCTGGTCATGGCATTTCCAGTTCGGCTGACCTGGCTTGTTCCTGAAGTTCCTAGGTGAATAAGAGAGGTTGTGCAAAGACCTCAGCCAATCATAGACAGTCCAGAGAGCAGATATATCACTGGTCAAGGAGCTGGGCAGGGCTAAGAGTCAGACCAATCAGTGTCTAGAGCCAGGAGTTTTGAACTTCCTATATAAGATGGTTTCAAACAATAAAACAGGCTGTTTGTCTCATGATCAAGATGACTCAAGTCATGTTTTCTGTCTCCCTACCTAGGACTGTCTTGGTCACCCCAGGACAAGGACCAAGCAGGGTCAGTGCTTCAGTCTCCTGCAGTTTAGAAATAGATGTAATTTCACTTCTAAAAACCAACAGACCCAGGAAAGCAGATTACAAAAAGAAGCCCTTTGGTGTTTTGCATCTCTGGTGTCCATTGATACAGGTTAACATGTGGTCAGAGTGTAATGAACCACATGTAAATGTATCAGTCTCTGAGGGTCCAGCCTTTGCAGAGAAGTGGCTAAAATTAATTAGCGAGACTGCTCTTCAGAGGTGTTTTGTAAAGCAAAAGGTTTAATTAAGAAAAATAACAAAATAACAAGCGTTACAGAAAACAAAAGATAAGCCGTGCACAGGTGTCTGAGAAAACTTCTGACACCCTGCTAAAACACTCCAAAAAGCCCTTTCCTTTCTTTTGTGCTCCTTCCTAAATACTGAATGGAGGGACAATCTGGCTTACAGCCAATAGAGATACAGGGTTTGAAGAACAGTGGCAAGGTCCAATAGATGCTTCTCTCTTGGCCCTGAGCCAATTACTGCCAGGAGGGTATGGAAAAATCTAGGTAAACTTCCTAAAATGTCTAGAGGTAAACTGAAACTCTTTCCCTATTTGGAAACACCTGCCGGGGGTGTGGGAAATGCATTCCAACAGTCCATCAGTCTTTTGAGTTCTTGACCTGCTGGATGAGCAGCACATCCCCTCACTGGGACAGTGACTCTTTCAGTGGTTATATTATATTTTGTATAACAGAGCTAAGACCTCTACAGCGCTGTCCTGTCCCATCCCTAGACTTGGTGTGGACTTTGAGGAGAGAAATGCTGGATATTGTGGATCTGGTGCTATAGATATAATGAGTAGGATTCTTTGGGGGCAGGTGTTAGCCAGGACTAGGCAGCAATACCATTTTCCTCCACTGTTTTAGTGAGACCATTGTTTTGCTACATAATATAGTCTATGGAAATTGAATTGCTTTTTATTTTCTATGACTCACTGAAGTACCAAGGCCTGAACAACAGGCCCTGAGCCAAATTTGACCTCTAGGTGAACCTTCCAACCAAATGCTATATGTATCCACTCATTAACAAAGTACTATTAGCAATATGACATATGTATCCTCTCATTGGCAAAACATGTATTTACCTTTGTTGGGGGTTAGGTTTGTTCCTTTTTTACTTAAAGAATTTTTCCCCATAAGTTGCTAGGAGACTAAGTACTGGGTGCTTGACTAAAACAATGAGGTGGCCAAAAGTTGAGAGGGGGAGATAAGGACAGGGCTGAGTGCAGCTGCTCTCTCTTGCTCTCTGCATCGCATCAGAGAGAGGACAGCCAGGCTGCTGCTTGCTGAGGTAGGAGTTTGCTGTCCCCACCAGGTCCAGTCCTGAGGAAAACTACCACCCATCTGTTCATGCGCCCCAGAACTCTGAGCTTGCCTCCTCCTGCCCTGTTGCGCCAGCCCTGTCCTACCGCTGCTGTTCCTTCGGCACTGCTTTGAGGCTTGTTTTTGCTACGCTGTAGCCCTGCACCCCCTGCCCTTCTGGGACATCCCTGCCATTCCAGCTACCACTGGTGGAGCTTCTGATCATCCACAAGCCCAGGATTTTCCACCGTTCCAGCCTGGTACTCTCGGAGTCCCAAGAGATTGGACTGCCCCAGTCTTTGTGAAACAAAGCCCCTCGAGGTTCCTGGTTCTGTTATTATTATTGCTGTAGTTGTTGTTTGTTTGCCTTGTTATGCATACTAGTAAAGAACTGTTATTCCTCTCCCCATACCTCTGCCTGAAAGTCCCTTTAATTTTCTAAATTATAATAATTTGAAGGGAGGGGATTTGAATTCTCCATTCCAAAGGGAGGCCCTGCCCCTCCCTAGCAGATACCCATCATTCAAACCAAGACAACCTTTCCGTATTTAGAAACCAGACAAGGTCACATCTGGCCTTGTTTGGGGGTATAGGATCAAAGACAGCTCCCTTGGTTCCTCCTTGAGCCCTGGCCAGGCTTTGGGAGAAATCCAATAGGAGAATGAAACCAGATGTTCCTGCACTAGAAGTTGTGGTAGCTTGTTTATTCAACAGTATAAAAACCCTCTCACAGCAAAGTCAGAGAAGCCTCTTTGCCTGTAGGTGGATGCACCTGCAGGATTTCCCAGTTACTGGGAGTGGTTCTTCAGTCCTTCACTGTGACAACTTCCACCAGCCGATGTGCAGCCCTGGATGATAGTTTAGTACTATGATAACTGGTGATGTATCTTTCTTAATCACTATAGGCAATTTTTGTAGTAATGATTATGTGCATTGTTTAGCTTATCCTTTTGTAATTCTTTGCAGTTTTGCATTATAGTAAATCACACTTGTTCCTTAAGTTGATGTCTGTGTCTTTTGTGCTGACCCTGTCTACCGGCAAAACACTCTTTTCCCCCCAGCACAGAAGAAAACATCCTTTCCATCTTACCTCTGCCCCACTTGTAGCTTAGGAAGTTGTAGGAAATTTCTATGAAAGAAAGCGCAATTAGTGTCTTGTAGCCCAAATACCTTGGGTTTTAGCTCATTCAACCTGATGCAGAATAGGAGTGGCAGGTTGGGAGCAGAGGTCCAGTGTACCTGTCTTCCTAAAACTTGCATGTGCACAGGACAAGTCTAGTGAGTTTATGTGGACTTCTCGGGTTTAATGGTTTTTCTCACTCGAGATTCCAAAGGCTGGTGGTTCTTGTGGGTCCGAGGGAGTGATTTTCCCTCTTGACCTCTGAAGGATTTAGGGTCTGCTGTCTGACTCTGTGTCTCTGTGTTCTGTGCTGAGCTCGGTGCAGCGCGAGAATGATGAGGATTCTCAAGGTCTTGGTTTTCTTGGTTTCTCACATTGTTTATTATTTCTTATCTTACAATTCTCTGTGTCTGGCCAAGATGTTCACAGCAGTTTGGACACGATGTGATTTTCTCTGTGTCTGGCCAAGATGTTCACAGCAGCCTGGACACGAGGTGACTCCTCCCGTGTGATGGGAGGTCGCTACCTCTTATACAGATAACTACGTACCCATTATTTACAATTCTGTGCCAATGTCTATCACCTATACTAACAGGGTCATTTCTACTTTGACCCAATCCACTTAAACTACTTTGTGCCCACGTCACAACAGAAGATGGATGCCAAGGAAGAAGAACTCAGGGCACCACCCTAAAATCTCCATCTTATCCCTTTTCATCTACATTCTAAAAATCCAAAACTACAAAATCTTCTACCTGGTGATAAACTACACTACGCTCTGTCACACATTTGTGACTTGCAATTCTTCTCTCTGTTGGATGTTTTTCTCATGGACCAAAATCAAAGACTATGTCTTTCTGGGCTCTGTGTCAGGCAAAACCCCCCTGCACAGACCCCAGACCCTCTTTCTCAGGTCCCAGACCTCTCTACCGAGGTCTGTGACCATCCAGGGCGCCCAGAGGGATGCCCTGGACTCCAACATGGACTTTTACTGAGTTATATATTGTAGAAGATTGTTGCTCCTGATTTTCTTGCTTTCAAGTGTTTGAACCTTTGCAGCACCATTCTCACGCTGCTTGATGTAAACAATGTGTATTCTTAGAATTTATCTGTATGTTTTGCATAGTTGTTCTCTGAGAGGAGAACTTGATTGAAAGTATGAGTGACCAATCAGGTCAGGAGGTTGTAACCTCCTTGGGCCAATGCTGACCCTCTGTAAAAAGTGTATATAAGTTAATTGGAGTCAGATAATAAAGGAGCCTTCCATGTTTGACCCTGCTGCTTGCCTGCTGTCCTCTGTGAGGGTCCACACCCATGTCGCAATGTGTTACCCCTCTAAGTGAAGGGGGAACAGAAGATGCGTTGACAAAGGATGTTGGGACAACAAGCGGCTCTTCAAAATGCTGTTTATTGTATCAAAGATGTTACAGCAGTCCTGGGTCGTGGGTGACAGAGCCACATCTAAAGCTGCCAGCTACAGCTTAGGCATGCCTGAAGCCACATTATTTCTGGTTACAATGGATTATATAGTTTTCTTTGCTGAGCATCCTAATACATAAAAACCAATCAGCATCATACACAATACCTTTACCATTACTTCTAGCCCATCATAACTATTATCATTACCATATTATGGTTAGTGCTACCCAATCATATCAAGTTAGTATGTTACAGTTTAAGCTTAAAGTTGTTTTTNACATAGAAACCAATCAGCATCATACACAATACCTTTACCATTACTTCTAGCCCATCATAACTATTATCATTACCATATTATGGTTAGTGCTACCCAATCATATCAAGTTAGTATGTTACAGTTTAAGCTTAAAGTTGTTTTTCTATTTTCTTGAGGTGGAAAATTCTTAGACCTTTTTTCTACTTGGTAAGAACATGTTTTTGTTTGCTTATGGCATCTTTTANAGTTTAAGCTTAAAGTTGTTTTTCTATTTTCTTGAGGTGGAAAATTCTTAGACCTTTTTTCTACTTGGTAAGAACATGTTTTTGTTTGCTTATGGCATCTTTTACTTTTCTTGAGACTTCTTTCTGCTTGCTAAAAACATCTTTTTTGTTTGTAGTCAACATATCCTTTGCTCTAGCCATAAAACCTCCTTCCAACTCGACTTAATCTTTGCTTTCTTAGTTGTCCAGTAACAACTGGCTCAGCAATCCTTCATTTAGACATCTTTTATTCTTCTATATCAAAACTTGCTTCTATCTCTATTCCGCTTTCAGGTTCTACATTCAGAGAGCCTTCTGCTAAAGCTACATATCTGTGAAACTTTCCTGTTAAACTTTCATCTTTCCCAACAATATATCAACAGAGCCCCAGATCTGTCTTAGCAGTAATAGATATGCCTTTCATGAGCTCCCGAAGGTTCATGCATGGTGAGATGCTGAGCCTGCCTGCTTATGTTGGAAGTAATGGCTGGGTCATTTGCTGATTGTAAGAAACTTACTGTTAAAAAATTGCATCTCCACAAAATATTTATAGGCTGAGCACAGTCATATGGTTTATTTTTAAGTGCATGCAAGGTCAAAGTAACTGCAAATCTTTCTCTTAAAAGTGCTGTCCTTGAGTTACCCTGGTGTGCAGCATGCATTGCACACAGGGCACCTGAAGTTTTCCAGCTCCAGGATGATTTTGGTTACTGTGCTGCAGATTCACAGGCTTTATTAAACCAGCCATTTCTATGAGACAGGGAGAGGAAACTAACACATATAAATCTATTATCTTGTATAGGCATTGCCTTGCCTTTATGTTAAACACATCCTTACCTGTTTAAGCTGCTGCTCTTCCACAGCAGATTTTGTCATCTCACTCCTGAAAGACCTTGTTTGAGCTCTTAGTGTATTGATGAGCAGCAACGTAGATCCCAGCTGAGCTTTGGGATGGCACCATGGGCTTATTGATGCCCCGTTGTGCCACAATTGCCACCTGTCTCTCTGTGCTGTCACATTGCATCACAGATGGGCTGGACCTCAACACTGTTTTTCACTGCTGGCTTGGAGGTTGGTTTAAGCTGCCAAAGAAATAAAGTTTATGTGAGTCTTCCATCTGGCTGTCTATCTGTGACCTCTCACCTTCCTTCTTCTCCTTTTTAGTTATTTATTATCAAGTGAGCCATAAAATGCTTATACAAAGGGTAAAGAGCAGAGATTTTGAGTCCCTTTAAAACTGCCAAGTGGACAGAGAAGGTCCATCACTCAGTCCTGGAGGTGCAGGAGGGAGAGCTGAGCTGTTCTCATGTCTCGAGGTGGTGGGCAGCTGCAGGAAAGGGAAGGGGGTCCCTCTTGGACCCCTCAATATAATTTTGCTATCAAGCACTGCAAACATCTGGGAGATGCGGAGCTTCTGGAGCTGCACATTGGTGAGTTGTTAGCCAATTTCACAGCTGACCTTGTTCCTGTGCTGTTCACTCCCTAAAGGTGGCACATGGCTTACAAAAACTGAAAGTGTTAGAGAGCTGTCTAGATTATTTAAAATCTCACTTTGCAGGAAATTTGGACTCAGATATTTCTCTTTTTATTTTCAAGCGGGATGGAAGCCCTTATTTGATGCAATTTTACACATTTTACAATAAAATGGTGGGCTGAATAGGAAATTCAAAGTGACTGAATTGATGGAATTCCTGTCAGGAAAAAGGTAATGGAAACAGCAAAGCAGCTGTGGCATCTGGGCAATTACAGATGAAAAAAACCCTCTTAGATTCTCATCAGTCTCTTGATATTTTTATTTCTGTAAGATCTGAGCATTTCCCATTACTGAATTTACTTACACGTTGACTCCTGTCTCAAGCTGATTTGTGAGCATTTTTATTGCCTTCCTCAGGAACAATGTATTTTATAATTTATGCCATAAAAAGCAATTAAAAATAAGCATAATTATTTTATTATGTAGATGGAAAGAGATAGGAACAGCATAAAAGAGATGCTCTATGTTATGCTGAAAATCTTGCAGAGGTTGCAGTTGAATCCAGGACATCTACAATCCAAGCAAAATGCCTTTTATTGCACAGCCATCTTTCTCCTCTTTCCATCTCTGGGCTAGCTGGTCAAAATACAGATGGTTTTGGTGTGGGTCAAAAGTAGTCCTTTACAGATAAATATTTGTGATTAAGCAGCTCATACCTGAAAGGAGGTTGTAGCAAGGTGGGGGTTGGTCTCTTTTCCCAGGTAACAAGTGACAAGACAAGAGGAAACGACCTCAAGTTGCACCAGGAGAGGTTTAGATTAGATATTAGGAAAATTGTCTTCATTTGAAAGGGTGGTCAGGCATTGGAACAGGCTGCCCAGGAAAGTAGTGGAGCCATCATCCCTGAAAGTGTTCAGGGGTTATGTAGATGTGGCACTTGGGGACACGGTTTAGTAGTGAACATGGCAGTGCTGGGTTAACAGTTGGACTTGATCTTAGAAATCTGTGCCCTGGCCCCACTGGTTCAGGCTGTGGTTTGGAGCTGTCATTTCAGCACTGTGGCTCAGGAGCAGCCCTGCTGTCTCTTCTCAATCCCCTTGTCCTGCAGAAGCATCCTAGAGGGATGGGAAATGGGAAGAGACCTGGCAGGCACGCAATGCCAAGGTCTGCTGATACCTTCACTGGAGTGAGCCAGACAAAAAGAACTCCCTTCCGGTTCCAGCCATGGAATCTCCCCTGCTGAAACAATGCCCATGACTATGACATAAGGGATATTTGAATAAACAGCACTGAAAACTCCACTCCCTTGCCTCTGCACCCAAGACACACACCCAGTCTTCAGGAAAAATTGAATTATTAGAACATTCAAAGAAAATGTTACCAGATGATAAATTGTCTACACCTGGTGAATTAATACAATGCTTGTTCTTCCAAAGCCACTGGGCTATGGAGTTGCACAATGCCCATGGTTTAAGGAGAACTGGAAGTTCACCAGCTGCAGTGCTCTGCCAAGTTGACTACATCATCTGTAACATTGAGGTCCACAACTACTAGGGACCACCAGAGAGACCCCCAGGACAGAAGAACGCATGCATAAAGGGGAGGGAAAACATATTAATTACTTCAGGGAAATTATTATCATACGCATGTTTATTCTGGGAAAATCAATTAATATGTATGTAAAACACAGTATATAAACCGAAATTTTCCTGTACTCAGCATGCACAGCTTTAGGAGGAGCTATCCCCTTGTGCATACAGCTGAATAAAGAATGCCTGCTTCTTAATGCTACCTTGGTGTGTCATAATCCGCTAAAATAAGCGGGGGTCATGATGGTTTGCTTATTGATCTCAGAGTGCAAAAGACACAAGAAAATTACTGTTTTAATCAAAACAATGCATCTTTATTGAGTGCCCACAACACGGTAATGTGATAGAGGAGAAAGAGAGACAGAGAGAGATCACAGGGCCTCCAGCTGGCACCAAGGGATTCTCAGGGAGAACCTTCGATCTCTGGTCTGAAGGAAATCAGAGCAAGATCCCTGTTAAGATAAAGGTATTGTTTACTTTAACGGTGTTAAGTGCTAACCTGCCTGTAAGGTACAGCAAAAGCTACACAGGGATTGGTTTAAAGGTACCTAAGGTAAGAAAAAGGAAGGGTTAGAGTCCCTTCAAAGGAGCTCTGTCGCCCTAAATTTTCTTGCTTTCGAGTGTTTGAATCTCTGCAGTGGGGATTCTCATACAGCTTCATGTAAACTATGTATATATTTAGAACTTATCTATTTGTTTACATATTTCTCCTCTGGGAGGAGAAATATGATTGATGGTGATGTTCACCAATGAGGTCAGAGAGGTAGAAACCTGTGTAGCCAATCTTTTGCCTTCTGATCAGTGTATATAAGATGGAGTCAGAAAATTAAAATAGAGCTTTCCTGCCTGACCTTCTGCTGCCTGCCTCATGCTTTGTGTGTCTGAAATAGTGACAGAGTTCCTAAATGGTAATTGGTTATAATGGGAAACAAAACCTCGAAAGAAGTATGACAGGTATCACTGCTGGAATGTATCTTGACACATTGGAAAGACATTGGGGGTGATCCCCTTACATGAGAAAAGCCAATATTGTAATCAGTGATGGCCACTTTACACACTGGAAGACCAAGAGAAGTGGCCTAAGGATGGAACCTTACAGTAAAACATAATATTGCTATAAATGTTATTTTGTATATGGGAAAATAAGTGGGATGAAGTTCCATATGCTGACTTGGTTTTCACCCTAAGAAATCATCCATATGGGCAAAAGGAATGTGGGAGGACCACCAAGATCCATTAATTTTATCACTTGAAAAGGAAAAGAAAGGCAAAGGGTTGAAGAGATGTCACTGTGGAGTCAGAGACAGGGATGTGACATTAACCCTTTGAGATCATGCAGCAAAAGCTCCATTTATTCCCTGGCTTTTATAGGACTTTCAAATTTCCCACGCTTACAGACATGATTGGTCAAGGGTCTTAACTCCGCCTAGCTCACTGGCCAATGATATGGGTGTATGTGTGCTTCAAAGGGGTTGGCTGAGGTCCTCTGTCGGGGTTTGAATCCGACCTATCGTTGTGGTGTCCAGGGACTTGTTTCCTTCGAGCTAGGCTGGTTGAGCTGGTATCTGTTAGGCCAAATCATCTGTGCACATGTAGTCTAGCTATATCTGTTACAAAGAGATGTTGTTCTGCATGCAGCATAGGACAGAGGCCTTTAAAGTGCAGGCAAGAGAAGGATTTAGAGTTTATGATTGCTCTGCAGCAAAGAATGGGGGGGAGGGGTGTGAGGAGGCAGTTGGGCAATGGAACAGGAAATGCTGTGGAGATGATGGATGGTCCAGACATCCTTACTCTTGTTGGTCAAAAACCATGGGACGTTCAAACAGAAATGTAAGGGAGGAGTGTCCTGGGTTGCAGTGTAGGATGTGCACAAAGTATATATTCTATCACCATATTCATGAGCTGTTGTAACCAGGTGGGACAGTGTTTCCCAGGCCCCCTCCCTCTGGACTATCTTCTGTTAATGGCCCCATCGATGCCTTGCCGCATGACTCATAGGTAACTCCCTCCAGGAGCTATCTCTGTTTAATGGGCCATCAAGGACCCACTGCATGACTCATAGAAACATATCATCCCATTGTGAGATGCTCCGCCCAGGGGGAGGAGCCAAGCATTCCCACCTGGATATAATCTGGGGTTTGGAAGAGCACAGGTAGCCCTTACCCACTGGATTCCCAGAGGACAAGAGCTATCAGACCTTTCTACAGGATCACTGCTTCCAGAAGACCACCTCATCTGGACTGTTTCCAGCACCCTGCTCAGTTTGAATTCTGACTTTGTCAGTGATCTTTTGTATTATTGCATTTATTTTACTTCTTTTTTCTTTTTTTTTTTTTCCTTCCTATTAAATTGTATTTCTGACTTGGAGTCTCTCACTGGTTTTGCTTTCAAACCACCACAAGGAGGTGAAAAGGAATGTGGTACTTTTTTTTAAGGAAATCATGTATGACTGCACCTGCAATCCTGTGGTTAAGCAATATTGCTAAGAAGCATTATTAATGTGATTATTGCCTGACAATGGAAAATTTTGTTTAAAGCTATAAGAGTATATGAACCCAGCATTAGAGTCACTAGTGGACTTCATGCCTTCACAATAAACAACTTCTTGCATACAACCTAAGTGGAGTCCTGTCTCTTCAATCGTCCACAGGGGGAAAGTTCTGATAGCTCCCCTCCGGCAGGCAGTTGAGAATAATGGTCCAGTAACAGTAAAACCCCCATATTTACTAGCAGATTTAATGTCATGGAGAAAGGTGGTAGGAATTTATAGGGAAGATCTGGATAGAGTTGCTAAAGAATTTGAAACCACAATTAGAACTCAGGACCCCTCTCACTTGGAAACAATTGGTTGAATATTATAATTGGCAGCTAAAGTATACTTTGGTAATTTGTATTAATTAGTGGCTGAAGTATATTTGGCAGTTTGTGTTGTGATAATTGTTGACTGAAGTGTAATTGGCAATTTGTAAAGAAAGGAGATATTGGAAAAGGGAGTGTCCCCAAGTCAGGGGAAATCAGACAGAAAACCTAAACCCAGATCTTCAAGTCATCAAGCTTAAGACATTCAGTGATGAAGAATTGCCCTGAAGGGGGACCAGGGGAATATTTCTCAGCTGAGCCCCTGGTTACATTATCGCTGGGAAATTAAAAGGTAAATTTTTAAAATTGATACAAGAACAACTTATTCAGTACTGAATACATGCAGAGGAAAACAGCTTGGAACCTGTTACCCCACGCCTTTAGAGGGGCAACACGTTGTGACGTGGGAGTGGACCTTCACAGAGGACAGCATGCAGCAGCTTGGTGAATCATGGAAAGCTCTTTATTATCTGACTCCAAAGGCTTATATACATTTTGTACAGAGGGCCAAGATTGGCCCAAAGAGGTTACAACCTCCTGACTCCATTGGTCAATATGACCATCAGTCAAGTTCTTTCTCAGAGAACAAGAATGCAAAACATACAGATAAATTCTAACAATACAATATTGTTTACATGAAGCAGCGTGAGAAGCTGCTGCAAAGACTCAAACACTTGAAAGCAAGAAATGCAGGGATGACAGGAACCTGTAAGTGTTGTGGGTGCAACAGGGAGGAAAGAGAACAGGCCTTTTTTTACAACTATTACTATTTAAATTTAAAAAACCAGTGGGGGAAACACTAATTCGTATATGCCTGAATGTCCAACCCCCTTGTTGAGGAGAGATTTATTGGGAAAATCAGATGCTCAAATCACTTTCCAGAATGGGGAAAAACAAATTCAAACACCAGACTCAAAAGCTGTCAAGGCAAAGATTTAGTGCTACAGGAATCAGAAGAGTTGAAAGAAATCCCAGAGGAGGCAGAGAATGCTGTAACCCTGTTGGTATAGGCAACTGAGATGCCTGGATGATCAAAGGTGGCCAAACCAGTGAAGATTACTCTCAAAGCTGAAGCCAGACCAGTAAAGCAAAAACAATATCTTATTAAGTGGGAGGCAAAGAAAAAGTTGCAGAAGCTTATAGAAAAGATTTTAGAATATGGGTTATTGTAAGACTGTAAATCAGAATATCACATCAATATTACCAGTTATAGAATAGTACAAGATTTAAGGGCCATTAATAAAATAGTACCTGATATTCATTCAGTAGTAGCTAATCTGTACACACTTTTGACAGCACTGCAACGGGAATACAAATGGTTCATGGAGCTCAACCTTAAGGATGCCTTTTTCCATATTCCCCTGACTCAGGTAGTAAGAAATTGTTTGCCTTTCAGTGGGGGAATACAAACA